>JANUYF010000016.1:7728448-7758448 GCA_026167975.1 Phrynosoma blainvillii
TCACTGGAATAGATGGTCTCTAGGACCCTTTCCACTTTGTGAGTCTCTAAAGAACTTGATTACTTTTGGGTAGCGTGGAGTAGTGGTTTGAGTGTTGCGACTACTATTCTGGAGACCAGGGCTCAATTCTCAACTTAGTCATAAAATCCACTGGGTGGTCTGGGGTGAGTCACAGTCTCTCAACCTCTGAGGAAAGCCATGGCAATCCTCCTCCAAACAAATCATGCCAAGAAAACCCCACGATAGGATTGCCTTAGGGTCTCCATAAGTTGTAAATGACTTGAAGGCACACAACATACCGACTACGCATCTTGACTTTGGGATTCTGGGACAGTGAGAGAGTACCCTACAGTCATTTACTAACTAGACATTCATGTCAAGGGGAAACCTTTACCTTTTTTACCTGGATATAAGTGAGGAAGTCCAAGGAGACCAGATGAAACAAACTAATATTTTAATAATGGAAGGAAGGAACAAGCAAACGCTGTCATAGTGCCCGGGATGCCACCTCAATCTGCGTAGCCCATGGACCCCTCGCTGCTGCTGTCGTCAGAAAGCAGTTGTTCAGGGTTGCAGCCAAAGCAGACCTGGCCCATGTCCTGCCAGCAGAGTCGGCAGTAGAGGGTGCCACAATCTGGATTCGGACAGAGTTGGGACCTCCGAGATTCGGGCATGTTGCAGAGGATGCAGCGCCGGCGGAGGAAGCGTCGCAGGAAAGGGAACCAGTGCCCAATTCGGTCCAGGAGGGGTTTAGTCTGCAAGAGGAAGAAGCAAGATGAAGGAGGGGGTTCAGTGCAAGGGACCTCAAAGGTCATGTAGCCCAACCCAGTACTAACATTGCCATGTGTCTGTTGTTACAGGCGTCCTTCAACAGGTTAGGGACCAGAGCACTGTCAAAAAGTGTGAAGTGTTGTGAAATGTTGCTGTGTGCCTTCAAGTTGTTACCAACTTAATGTTAACCTAAAGCCAATCTATTAATGGGATTTTCTGGAGCTGAGAGTGTGTGACTCACCCAAAGTCACCCAGTGCATTTCCATGGCTGAGCGGGGAACCGAACCCTGGTCTCCAGGGTCATAGTCCAATGTTCAGACCACTGCACCACATATATTACTATATATTGTATTAATGTATAAGCACAGATATACGTATGAATACCTGTACAGTGCTGTATATAAGCACATGACAACACCACAAACGACTTTTACAGTATACAGTACGTAGATTGAAGAAAACGATGGTCCTGAATCAGAAAAAAACAAAACACCAAGCAGCGTGTGGCTGCAAAACCGTCATACAAAGTGCCATCTTTTTGTTCAATCTGTATACTGTATAGTATACTGTAAAAATCATTTGTGGTATCATTATGTGTTTATAATACAGTACTGTATGGGGAATTCATACGTATATTGGTGCCAGTATTTGTCAAAAGAGCAAACCACATATTGAATAAATGAGATGTGGTTATAATTTAAAAGCATTGAAAGAGCAAATCGTTGAAAAGGGATCCATTGAAAAGTGGGGGGGGGGTGCCTGTATAAAGGATGTCCTTTCATTGAGGGTGAAAAAGCTTGTCCCAAATTATAAGGCATGTCCCCCACTTGAGGCTTGGAAAGGTTTTCCTTCTGTATAGACTAGCAATTCCCAAAGCGGGTGCTATGTTTCCCAGGCGGGGGGCTGTGGGGGGGAAGGGGGCAGCAGGGGGGCCTTCAGTCAAAGTATTGAAACAATGATGGGGGGGGTGACAACTTGAAGGTACATGGGGAAGGCATGGCTCTGGGGAAGGAGTAGGAGAAGTATTGGGGTTAGTTCTTCAAAAGTGTCCTTTGCTTCTTTTTCTCAAGGGTTATTCACACTGTGAAAATAATCCAAGATGAGTCCAGGTTGAACTTCCATTGTTCACACGCATCCTGAATGCACTCGATTAAGGTATGGGGGGGGCTGTTAAAAAACCCCACTTAATCTTGAATAATCGATACTGGGTTTTCCTTGAGTTGTTGTTGTTGTTGTTAATTATTATTATTATTATTATTATTATTATTATTATTATTTTATAGCCAACCTCTCCCTGCGGATCGAGCTGGGTTACAACAAATAAGAATAACATAAAATACAATATACAATTAAAATCCACATTTCTAAATAATCCCCTTTAAAAGATCTGCATTTTCGGTAGTATGAATAACCATTGTGAATAGACCCAAATAAACCCAGGATAAAATGCTGCATGCCTTGAATGTGTTCCGAATGCATTCACATCGTCAACTCCCATCTTTATTTGAATGTGAGCGACCAAACTTGCAGAGATGTGCATCGATGCGGCTCCATGGGGTGAATAACAAACCTAGAATGCGTGAGATTATTCGTATCGTTGCACTAAAAAAATAATAAACTCAACGGCGTGTGAATGACATCTCAGATTGGGAGTCCTTTCTCACTTGGGAGAAAAGTGGGAAGCCGGTTATGCCCCTCTCTGCCCTGGCAAAGAAGGAGTGAGAGTCCTTCCTCGCAGGGGAAAAGCTTCTCCTTTCGCACCTGGTCACCTTGAAAGCAGCAACCGAGAAGCCTCTTACTATACTGGCCTTTGCTGCAAGTCAGCAATGAACATAAGCCAACTGTATATGATGCAAAATAATGTCATACTAGCAGCTAAGAAAGCCAGTGCGATTCTAGGCTGCATCAATAGAAGTATAGTGTCTAGACTGGGAGAAGTATAGTACCACGCTATTCTGCTTTGCTCAGGCCTCACCTGGACAATTGTGTCCAGTTCTGGGCAACACAGTTCAAGATGGATGTGGACAAGCTGGAGCGAGTCCAAAGGAGGGGGACCCAAATGGTGAAAAGTCTGGAAACCATAAAGCCCTATGAGGAGCAGCTTAAAGAGCTGGGTGTGTTGAGTTTGGGGAAGAGAATGTTAAGAGGTGATACGATAGCTCTGTTTAAATATTTGAAGGGATGCCATGTTGAGGATGGAGCAAGCTTGTTTTCTGCTGCTCCAGAGACAAGGACCTGAATCAATGGATTCAAACTATGGGAAAAGAGATTCGCTCAACATTAGGAAGAACCTCCTGACAGTAAGAGCTGTTTAACGGTGGAACGCTCTCCCTTGGAGAGTCGTGGAGTCTCTTTCTTTGGAGGTTTTTAAACAGAGGCTGGATGGCCATCTATTGGAGATGCTTTGATTCTGTTCCTGCATGGCAGAATGGGGTTGGACTGGATGGCCTTTGGGGTCTCTTTCAACTCTATGGACGTTATCACATGGAGAGTCGTGGGGAGAAAGTGGAAATAAACTGGACGAGCGGAAGACTTTAATTTACGGGATTTGTCCCGTTCCACCTCGTCTGATAACTAAATTCGAATTTAAAAGGGGGTTAATTCGAACGAAAACCTGATCTTTTCATTTTCGGGATTTTTGAGGAAATGAAAAGATCAGGTTTTTGTTCGAATTAACCCCCTTTTAAATTCGAATTTAGTTATCAGACGAGGCAGAACAGGACAAATCCTGTAAATTAAAGTCTTCCGCTCGTCCGGTTTATTTCCACTTTCTCCCCGCGACTCCCCGTGTGATAACGTCCTACGATTCTACTTTTGTCTGAGCTTACAGGGAAGAGCAAATTCCGTCTCGTCCTTTTCTTTCCTCCTGTGAGGCTGAGTGCAAATTACATCAGCACTTTAAATTCCATTTGCAGCAATTGAAATAAGCTAATGGCAAAAGGAAAAAGTGGGAGGAGGAGGAGGAAGAGAGAAAGTATCTGAAATAGTAGACTAGCTAAATAATAGAACAGCAGAGGATTACTCAGGACTGTCCCTGCCAAATCAGGATAGTTGGAGGGGATGTGGTAGCAGTAGCTCACCAGGATTTCTGTCCTACTTCAGCACCACATTCGGTTACATGCAGAAGCCTGGATGAGCAGAAGAGACAAAACTGAGTGCTGAGATTCTTCTTCTGCAAGCCACAGTTTCCAGAAGAGAGCAGCTCAGCCCCATTTGAGCCAGGGATTGACTCATGGTCCCAGCGGGAGGGAAGAGCCAGAGACTGTTCTGCTGAGCCAACAGGATGCCTTGCCCAGAAAGAGGTCCCTCAACCTCAAGCCGGAACCAAGGAGACAAAAGTGAGCAGGAAACGGTGCTTTCCTGAGAAAATGTTAACAGCCTGGACAGCATTCTGTGCAGAGGCCTGGGCGCAAGATGGGCAGGGGCGAAATAGATTTGCACAAGTGGTTTTCACCGCAGAGGTTGGAAACACTGCTCTTTTGTGACTACAACTTCCAGAATCCACAAGCTATGCTGGATGGATGGGGTGGTGTGGGTTTACCAAGTTACCAAGATCTTTTTTCGAATTGGGTGAAAACTTTGCATTAATTGATGTTCGGAGATACCTACACAATGATAACAAAGAATACATGTTTTATTCATACAGACATAACTCATTTTCAAGGCTGGACATGATTTGGTTTCCCACGATTTGGAATAAATACATTAAAACTGTAGACATATTACCTCGTACAATATCAGATCACAACCCTGTTGCTCTTAGGCTGTATGATAATAATATTTGGAGGTTAAAGGATGAACTATTACAAGACCAAGAGTTGGTTATCGAAGCAAAAGACACTATCAGTCTATTTTTTAAAGAAAATATGACAAAGGACGTTAAGATGTCCTCAATTTGGGAAGCAGAGAAACACTGCTCTTTTGTGACTACAACTTCCAGAATCCACAAGCCATGCTGGATGGATGGGGTGGTGTGAATTTCCTGGTAGTCTAAAAAAAGTAACCTTTCTAAATTTGGACTGCCATTAGAGATTCTGGAGAGATTCAGTTTGCACACACAGACGCACATACTATGTTTTTTAAAAGAAAGAAAAAGATGCTTGAAATAAATGCTGTGTCAAAGAATAAAATCCTCAACACTGAGGATGCTAGTGCGAGTTCCTAACGTGGACTATGATGTCCCCTACTAGGAGAAAGGTGCTATAAAAATTAAATATACAGCTTAGGTTCAACTTCGGTATGATTTCCAGGCAATTTTTGCCCCCAAAGCATGCAAAAAGCCCTGCAAATACATTTTTAAAACCCCACAAAAATATCACAGAACTCATACTACCTTCCATATTCTTCCATTTTCTTGTACAGTCCCTCTCAAAATGGCAGGAAATGACACTTCACACAGTCATTTTCTGTCACCGTTTTGAGAGGGACTGCAGAATAAAATAGAGGTATTTGGCAAGGGGAGTACAACCTGCAGAGGGTTTGAGGAGGGAACTGGCCCCTGGTTCCCACACAGTTACCTATCCCTGTTTTAAAACTACAGATATACTTAAGTTAATGAAGTTGACGTATTCCTAGGCATGAATTCCTCAACAAAAATGTTGCTACAGAGGCAGAAATAACATGGAAAGAATAGGCATCAGTTCCTACACCACAGAAAAGAAAAGCAGCTCAACGTGTTTCAGGTACGCCTTGCATGAGCCAACAAAATATTTTGAACCTTCGAGAGACTACTTGAAGGCTTTTTCCAAAATGCATTTAGGGAGGATTTCCACCACCATCTCCACATTTCTCATGATTTTCATTCTGGTGGTTAAATGTATGTGTATATATATATATATATATATATATATGTATGCTTTTCTAACATGTTGGGTGTAGCGGCGAGGCAGATTTATCTACTCCCCCCTTTACTCTCTGTTTTACTGTTCATACATGCTTTATTTACAGCAAACCTTTTGACTGCATAGATCACGAAAAGCTATGGCTTGCACTTGGAGGAATGGGAGTGCCGCACCTTCTGATCATCCTGATTCGTAACCTGTACTCAGGACAAGAGGCAGCCATCAGAACAGAACAGAACATGGAGAAATAGAATGGTTCCCAGTTAGAAAAGAGGTCAGACAAGGCTGCATACTATCGTCCTATTTATTCAACATTTATGCAAAAAATATTGTACACAGAGCAGGCTGACTCTGGTTATACAGATGTTTTTAGCACGATTGTGCAAATAATCTCACGCATTCTAGTTTTATTGTTCACATTATTTTTTATAGGAACTGCATCTGAGCATATCTGTATATTTTGTTGCTCACATGCGTCAGCACTGCGAATAAAGATGGAGTCCATGATGTGGATGTATTTGAAACATGTTTAAACATGTAGTTTTATCCTGGGTCTATTTGCACTATTTGTTATTCACTCAGCTGACGTTGCAAATCTTTTAGGAAAATGGGAAAACCCCTGAGATCGATTATCCCAGGTTAAGTGGGGGTTTTGGCAGCCCCTCCGACTTACTCGGGTGCATTCCAAATGCATGTAAACAACAAAGGTTCAACCCACATTATTTTCACCATCTGAATAAGCCCTGTGATGCTGAAGGAGTGAAGATAGGAGGAAGGAACATTATCAACGTAAGATGTGCAGACAAAACAATACTACTATCAGAAACTGATAAGGACCAGGACCAATTACTGGAAAAGGTTATGGAGGAAAGTGCCAAGGTAGGGTTAGGGTTAGGGTTAGGGTTAGGGTTAAGAAAGCAAAAACAATGACCACAGAAGACCTATGAGAATTCATTCCAGACAATGAGAAAACAAATAGTCCAAGAGTTCCCATACCTTGGACCAGAAATTGATCAGAATGGAGTCAGGAAATCAGAAGAAGACTTGGACTGGGAAAGGTAGTTATGAAAGACATGGACAAGATCCTAAAGTGTAATGATAAGCAAATGAACACTAAAGTGAGGATAATCCAAGCCATTATATTACTTATCACCATGTGTGGATGTGAGAGAAAGAAAGTGCCTAAGAAGAAAATCAACTCATTTGAGACGTGCTGGAGAGGAGTGCTGAGGATACCGTGGATGGCCAAAAGAACAAACAAATGGATCCTTGAAGAGATCTAGCCTGAACTCTTCCAGGAAGACATAATGACTAAACTGAGATTGTTGTCTTTTGACCACATCATGAGAAGGCATGATTCATTAGAAAAGACAATACTTCTAGGAAAGGGAGAAGGTAGTAGAAAGAGAAGAAGACCGCACACTAGATGGATAGACTTGATCAGAAAGAGGCCACAGGCTGAGCCCACAGGACCTAAGCAAAGCAGTTGAGGACAGGGGATCTTGGAGATGTCTCATCCACAGGGTCACCATGAATCGAGATTGACTCGAGGGCAGCTAACAGCAACAACAAACATGCTCAATAAGAGATTCTGAAGTCAGCTGCTTTTCACCTTGCCTTTTGTAGGCCAGCCTATGTAGCTACAGTAGGACCAGCTAGAGAAGAATCCTATTTTTTCCCCAAAAGGTAAAGGTATTCCCCGTTGACAAGGTTGTCAAGTCGTGTCCGACCGTAGCAGGCAGTGCTCATCTCCATTACTAAGCCGAAGAGCCAGCATTGTCAGAGACTACTCTGTGATCATGGAGCCAACATGATTGCACCAAACGCTGTTTACCTTCCCACCAAAGTGGTACCTATTTATCTACTTGCATTTGCATGCTTTCAAACTGCTAGGTTGGCAGAAGCTTACTGAATATTCTTTGCTGCAAGCTAGCACCAAAAGTGTGTTTATTCATAGGCATTCTCCTACAGAGATAACAAGCCAGTGGGAGGACTGGAAACAGGTGTGAGGTTTCTGCCTACTCACCAGTCTTTTGTGCTGACGGACGCGGAGGATGATGCGCTTCCGCTGTACTGTGATGAAAGCCATGCGCTGCCGCAGCATCTCATTGTAGAGGAAAAGGGTGCGTTTCTTCTCCCGCTGCCAAAAAGAAAGGGAAAATATGGAGGTAAGGGGAAGATGTGTTTAGGTTGATCCCCTAGGAGACTTACAGTATATTCAAACAGAATATTCAAACCAGACCAGATTAAAAACAGAGGAAAAACATCACTGATATGTGTGCGTTTGTGTGTGTCTGTGTTATTTCTCAAAGCTATTGAAGATCATAGAATAAAACCCAACAAGCACAGAATTAAAAACATTAAAATCCACTGTAAACAGAATGTAATAAACAACAGAACAACTCATTAAAAGCCGGTTGCAGCCTGTGAAAACCTGCTGAAATAGGGAAAAATTCACTTACTGGCAGAAGGAGCCATAGGGCTACATCCACACTGCAGAAATAATCCAGTTTGACACCACTTTAAATGCCATGACTCAATGCTAAGGAATTCTGGGAATTGTAGTTTTGTAGAGATTTAGGTTTCTCCATCAGAGAGCTCTGGTATCACAACACCATGTGGACGTGTTGCATTTCGGTTCCCAAGTCCCACAGCAATGCTGACTGGGCATTATAAGTCAACATCATAAGTCGGCTTTAGGGTCATCTTAAGTCGGAAACGGTTTGAAGGCACATAACAACAACAAACCACTCTTCTCTGGATATCTATGAAACTTTAGTTCAGAGGGGCTGACTAGAAACCTGTAGCAGAGAATGCTGAGTACCTGACCAAACTATGTACGAATTCCAAAATGCCTTAAGATGGAGCCATGACAGTTAAAGTGGTATGAAACTGACACAACCGTGTAATACAGATATCACTCTTCCTCATAAATGCTAACAATATACATATATAAAATCCACACATTGGAAATATATAAAATCATAAAGCATAAATGTCTAGTACAGTGGACCCTTGGCATCTGCTGGGGTTTGGTTCCAGAGGGGCCCCCCCTGTGGAGACCCAAATCCATCGATGCTCATCCCATTAGTGGCATAGTAAAATGGTGTCCCATATATAAAATAGCAGAATCAAGGTTTGCTGGGGGGGTGGGGTTTAATACTTTCAAATTATGGATGGTTGAATCCTTGGATAAAGAATCCATGGATACAGTGGACCAACTGTATAATAAAATTTGATAAGTGCAAACACGTAACTGTGGAAGATGGATCAAAACTTTGTTTAAGCAATGAAAGGACTTTATCACACAAGGAGAATCTATAGTTTATCCCGTAGAAATCCCGAAAAAAACGCATAATTACGTGCAACAATTTCACACAATGTTGCACAAAACCCATCATTAAAATGGTCAGAAAGTGGTGTTATCCCGTATCTTTTTACTTTCAGGATTTTAGTGAAAATGCATTTGCGATAATACTGTGATTGTGCATTTACTCTAGTGTGAAAGTCAAATTTGGTTTATTCACGCAATAATCCTCCTTTGTCATGGACAGCCATGAGGAGGACTCGGAGGACGAGGAGGAGGATGGGTCTCCTCCAGAGAAGGAAGAGATACAGGCTCCACCTGGCTCTCATTCTGCTCTGCCTGAGCCAAGCCCGGTTCTCCCAGCCCCAGAGCAGCCAGGTCCTAGTGCTCCTTCCTTGGAGGCTCAGCTGCCTAGTGGGGAGTGTCAGGAAGATACAGCAGAGCCAGTACCTTCCTTTAGGCAGAGGAGAGCTGAGAGTGCTGGCAGTCGCAGGTCCAGGAGACTGGCTGAAAAGCAGCTGCTTAACAAGCCTCAGCTGGCACTGAGGTAGGATTTGACTATTTAAGGAGTGGCAAGAGGCTTCCTCAGTGTCAAGATTTATTGTAGTTTCTTTGGGACACTATGGTTAATGTGGCTCCTGGTTTCCTGCTGTGTGCCTCTCGCTCTTGCCTTGTGGAACTCTGTTACCTTGACCCTGGACCGGACTGGACTTTTGCTGATTGCTGCCTGCCCCGACCTTAGACTGATTGACGCTGATTTCTGGACTTTGCTTTGCTGGTGTTTCGTCTACGGAAGGTTTGTGGCTGGCCTTGCTGTTTGCAGCTCACCCTTTCCATCCCTAGCAGCTGTGGGAACTGAGGCTGGCTGTAGTCTAGGACATCCTTTCACTAATTTTTCCAGTTTTCCCATGGTTCTGTGGGGCCGCTTTTACTTCCTATTTTGCTGGGGGACAAACATGCCAGACAAAAGTCTCATAATTCTCATAAAGCAAAACAAATACAACTGTTGAGAATAGGAAAGATTATAATGGCGAAATAACGTGGGAACACAAAGAAGAAGAAGCGTCACATTGGAAATGAAGCAAGGAAGGCTCCTGTGACGCACTAACTATGCATCCCTCTGCGCATGTGCGAGTATACCATTTCTACTTCTTATACGGAATTTGTTTGCTTTTGTATGAAACATGAAAGCAGATTTCCCCCCCCCACGCTTTTTGTGTTATTGCGCATTTATTCCAATTGCGTGTGATATTCATTCGTGCAATTAAAGGCTATTTTCGCTTTATTATCGGGATGGTTTATTTGTGCTTTATTATGTCTTTAAAGACGGAACTGGCCCCCATGTGATAAGTCCAAAGCTGGAAGCAAATAAGTATATTTTTGAGTGCCATTAGCAAAATGGGTTTGGGAGACAGCAGGAATTCTTTACAGAAGGGGGTAACATACAAAGAACGCCAAGCACTCCCTGCTCTAATGGCGATGGCACCCTAATGGTAATGGACCTGAAACAAGGTGATGCAACAGCAACCACCTTGAGGTCATAACAGAATGAGATGGGATCATGCTCTTCAAATTTGCAGATGACACCAAATTAGGAGGAATAGCTAACACCCTAGAAAACAGGATGAAAATTCAAAATGGCCTTAATAGATTAGAAAGCTGGGCCAAAACTAACAAAATGAACTTCAACGGGAAGAAATTTAAGGTACTGCACTTGGGCAGAAAAAAATGAAATGCATAGATATAGGATAGGGGACACCTGGCTTAAGGAGACTTATATGTGTGAAAGGGATCTAGGAGTCCTAGTAGACTACAAGTTGAAGGGTGATGCAGCAGCTAAAAAGGCCAATGCAATTTTAGGCTGCATGAATAGAAGTATAGTATCTAGATCAAGGGAAGTCATAGTGCCACTGTATTCTGCTTTGGGCAGGCCTCACCTGGAATACTGTGTCCAGTTCTGGGCACCACAATTCAAAAAGGAGGTTGAAAAACTGGAGCATATCCAGAGGAGGGCGACTAAAATGGTGAAGGGTCTGGAGACCATAATGCCTTATGAAGAGAGCCTTAGGGAACTGGGTATGTTTAACCTGCAAAATAGAAGGTTAAAAGGGGATATGATAGCCCTCTTTAAATATTTGAAGGGATGTCATGTTGAGGAGGGAGCGACCTTGTTTTCTGCTGCTCCAGAGAATAAATAGGACTTGGAACAATGGATGGAAGCTACAGGAAAAGAGATTCCACCTCAACATTAGGAGGCACTTCCTGACAGTGAGAGCTGTTCGAAAGTGGAACACTCTCCCTCAGAGGGTGGTGAAGTCTCCTTCTTCGGAGGTCTTTAAACAGAGGCTGGATGGCCATCTCTTGGGGATGCTTTGATTTTGAGTTCCTGCATGGCTGGACTGGATGGCCCTTGTGGTCTCTTCCAACTCTTAGATTCTATGCTTCTATGATTCCATTTGAGGAACCCAGATGACCAACCTTAGGGAAATAGAAAGCAGCAATGACACGGCGGAGTCGGAAGGCGTAGACTTGTGCGAAGCACAGCAGCACCAGGGCACCAAGCGGGATGGCACACTTCACGTACTGGTGTTTGCTCATTCCACGTGCTTCAGGTAAACACTCTGCGGGAGACAGACAGGAAGAGAATTGACTGGACTGCCAAAGTTCATGGTTCCATGGTTTAAACCAGCCAACCCTGAATATAATAAACTCTAATACTCTATTCTGTAGGCTTCATAATACTGTAGGCTTTATCTTTAGGCTCCTTAATATCATCTCTTCTTCCTGAAATGTCTCCATGAACTGAAAAACCTGTCCGTATCAACTACCAGCCTTGTCTGTCTCAAATCCAAACCCTGTCTGAATCCCTCCAGAGGCAAGCATCTGCCTTTTGGATACTAGCATCGCTTTCATTTTTGGAGTACAGTTCCCAGAATCTCTCAGTGGCCATGCTAACTGGGGGATTCTGGGCAGTGCAATCCAAACCTACAACTTTCCTAATCTCTGAAATGCCTGTTAGCCAGGTTAACTAAAAGAGAGCCCCAGAAGCTGGAGGCAAGCTACCCAAAGTCCCCAGAAAGAAAATCGGAAGGAAGGCGACAGCTTACATGTCCTCCCCAAAAGATTTCAGGACACATCTGGTTGGCATCAAGATGCTGAACTTGTTGGAATTGAGGTCTCTTCTAATTCTATTTCTCTGACACCTCCAAAAGAAAAGTTTGGTCTTGTTCACACACATACACACATTTCCAGGAAGGCTGGCCAAGAAAAATCACCCAAATTTTGGAGCTGCAACTGTTTTGAACGGCAGCGGCCAGGATTGCAACTCCCATGTTGATTGTGGAGTTACCTTTTTATATAAAAAGGCCACTTCCCCTGCTTCTTTGCAACTGCAGAGAATCCGGGGGGCAATTTTCAGACCCCCAAGACCCTCCATGGACCCCATGGACTGCCCCAAATGCCCAAAAAACCCACGCACACGCAAAAAATGTGTTGCCTTCTTTGTATTGATGTGTATTATTTTATTATTTTGTAGAGTGTATGCCATTGGCAGGCTTAGCTTTATCGATTTTTATCTATTTTATTTATTGTATGTACAGCGCTGTGTAAATCTACAGCGCTATATAAATAAAGCCTAATATTAATCTTTATTGTAAATCATTGGCTCTGCCAAATTTTAAATATTGTTTTAATTGTTGATTGTTTAATAATTTTTTAAGGGGTGGGATGGTTGGGTTTGGGATTGATTTTATTGTATTGCATTTTATGTTGGAAGCCGCCCTGATTGCTATGCAGAAGGGCGGGGTATAAATAAATAAATTAATTAAATAATAATAATAATAATAATAATAATAATAATAATAATAATAATAATAATAATAAACAAATACACCTGGTAGGTCTGGTGCTCCATGTCTTGTTTTGAAAAATGAGTATTTTGGGTGTCAAACTGTGGAGGAAGAGCCCTATGGAAAAGGTGAATGGCAGGAAGCTTCAAGAAGAAGCCATTCACTTCATCCTCTTTTTTAAAAAATGGAAACCAGGGGCGTCAAGGTGGCCTAAAACAGCCTTGTATAAACAAATACACCTGGTAGGTCTGGTGCTCCATGTCTTGTTTTGAAAAATGAGTATTTTGGGTGTCAAACTGTGGAGGAAGAGCCCTATGGAAAAGGTGAATGGCAGGAAGCTTCAAGAAGAAGCCATTCACTTCATCCTCTTTTTTAAAAAATGGAAACCAGGGGCGTCAAGGTGGCCTAAAACAGCCTTGGGGCCCCCAAGGGCCACATTTCCCCACCGCTGCTGGACAACCTGCATGCATGGGGTCCTCACCCCACATCACCCCCTCTCCCCGACATACGCAAGTTGTTGGCATCCATCTCCATCTCCGAAGAAGTATTCAGGGCCCCAATGGTGCTCCGGAGGAGTCGCGCCATCATGGTGTTCCCACCAACTATGACCTCCAAGTGGTGACTGCCTGTGGAGAAGACATGTTGGACTGGGATTTGGGAGGTCCAGGTTCAGTCGCTACAAGTTCACCTGGTGCTCCTGGGCCTATCATTCTCTACGGCTGCATCCGCACTGCGGAAATAACTTGATCTGACACTACATTAAGTGCCACGGCTCAGTGCTATGGAGTTCCGGGAAGTGGAGTTTGTTATGGGACCAGAGCTCCGCTGTCACCTGGTGCAGCCTGAACCCCCCCCCCGCCCCTCCCTAGAGACACCCCTGGATATATGGGAATTACAATTTACAAGTAACATTAGTACAAAAAACATTATTAAGGATTCTGTATGGTGCAATATAGGAGGAGGTTAATGGCGGAGGTGACACCATGAGTTATCGCACTCAGTGATGCCAATGCTAGTGATGCCATTGCAGGAGAGGAATTTCATCCATTAAGAATGAGGCATAATCCCAGACTAAAAACTGGGAAAATTCCAGATGATAGTGTGATATAGAAGGGGAACTCCAGAAGGGTTAGATTTGGACTCCAATTGAGCCCTAGGATCCAAGGTTATCATTATCTTTATATTTACCCTGCATTTCCCTCAAACTTGGGTCTTGGCATACAAACATCAATGTTCAAGAAAACCATTCACAATACTAAAACCATTTAAAATCTATGGCAGAAATAACAATTGAAATGCAGTTTTAAACAGCTGAATAAAAACAAGCTTATCGCACGGCACTTAAGGAACAGGAACGGAACGGGGCAAAAACTCATTTTACTGGACAGAGAACATTACCGATGCCGCCGGGAGTCCCCAAGATGTTACTGAGCCGTTCCTGGCAGCCAATTTTTGAAGGACAGTTCAAAATCGTTCTTCAAAAATCGGCTGCAAGGAATGGCTGGGGAACGCCTTGGGGACTCCTGGCGGCATCAGTGGCGTTCTCCTATCCAGTAAAATGCGTTTTTGCCCCATTCCGTTCCGTTCCTTTCCGTTCCCGTTCTTGTAAGTGCCGTGCGATAAGCTTAAAGGTAGCACTCTCTAAAGCCCTTTCTTTAAAAACCTTAAGTCGTAAAAGCCTGTTGGGATAAAGAAAGGAAGGACAGCAAGGAGGTGGCCAATCTGATCTCCCTGGGAAAGGAGTTCCAGAACCTAGGGAAAACCATCAAGAAGGCCCTGTCTCTCATTCCCACCAGTGGCACAGATTTCACAGATATTAATTGGGACACATGCGGCCAAGCAACATCAGAGCGGTCAAGATGGCAAAGTTATTAATGAGGAAGAACATACAAACTAGGGACGTCATCACACCGGGGGAAAAGATGGGAGCATAGCAGGATGCTCCCGTCAATATCGCGTAATTTTGCAAAGATTAGCACACGACGTCGTGCGAAATTGGAAGTATAAATAGTGATTAACCTGCAATTGTGTGAATGGTTTTCACATGATGTTGTGATGAAACGTGATTAAAGTGCCATTATCCCGTGAAGAACCAGGCAAGAAACAACAGTAACTCATTTCCCGTGAATGCCTTTTTGCTGTTTCTTGCCTGGTTATTCCCTAGTTTTTCACGGGATAATGACACTTGCGATAATGTCGTTTTAAGCATGTTTTAATGTCAACTGCACAGTTTTCACGGGCTAATCATTGTTTAAACTCTCAATTTCCCCCGTGTGATAAACTCCATAGCAGGGGTAGGCAACCTTTCCCCTTTAAGGGCCGAGGGACTTCAGCTCCCAGAATCCCAGGAGCTATTGGCCAATATGGGACTATTGGCCAACATGGCTGAGGCTTCTGGGAGCTTAAGTCCCTCGGCCCTTAAAGGGGAAAGGTTGCCTACCCCTGCTCCATAGTCTACTCCAGTGATTCCCAAACTAGTCGTCCAGATGTTTTGGACTTCAGCTCCCAGAAATCTCAGCCATCTTGGCTATAGTCTGGGATTCTGGGAACTGAAGTTCAAAACACCTGGACAGCCAGAGTTTGGGAATCGCTCAGCATGGTGTAGTGGCTTGAGTGTTGGACTATGTCCAGACTCTGGAGACCAGGACTCCGGACTCTGGACTATGACTCTGGACTCTATGACTCGAGACCAGGGTTCAAATCCCAGCCATGTAAAACCACTGGATAACCTTGGCCAAATCACAACACTCTCAGCCTCAAAGGATGGCAATGACAAACCCCTCTGAAGAAATTTGCCAACCCATATTAAGGTTGCCCTAAGTCGGACGCAACCTGAAGGCACACAACAACAACCCATAATCTAATCCATTGAAGACTGTGCCATCTTTTCTTGCGCTCCATGTTAAGACTCTAACCAGGCAAACCCTGGCTTCACTTTAGAGAAATACTTACACCAACAAATAAAAGCCATACCTCATCTCTGGCTAGGTTTAAGGCAAGGTTTGGGTGGATAAGGGAGACCAGGGCAGGGCAGGGCAAGAGGAAGGGATGGAGGACCCATCATGTTGGGTGGGGATCATGGAACTTACTGCGGAAAGAGTACTCCACAAAGGAATGGTGCCGGATGGTGCTGAAGATGGTGTAGAGGAGATAGTCGAGGGCACCAGCTATCAGCAGGAAAATCAAAGCTGGCATGCAGTTCAGTAACTCTGTCATCTGGAAAGAAAGGTGGAGAGGTAGAAGAGACACAGGGTTGCTGATGCCCAAAACAGCACGAAAAATGGAAAAGTCAGAGAGGAGGAAACGAGACTGAAAATATTCTGGTGTCTTTAAAAATATAATCAAATGGTGATATGACTGTAGCTTTTACAGATTCAACAAGAGGGCCTTCTCAGCTATGTGGCATCCTACTTCTAGAATAATAATAATAATAATAATAATAATAATAATAATCTATTATTATTGTTGTTGTTGTTGTTGTTTCTAATAATCATATTTTAATATAATATATTATAATATATTATCATATATTATAATATAATTATATATATTTATATATATAATATATATAATAATAATAATAATAATAATAATAATAATAATAATAATAATAATAATTTAACATAGTTAAAAACACAATTGTTACATAATGCACACATATTAAAAATGCAACTCTACACAAAATTTATATTAAAATACATAAAACAATGATTAAGTATAAAATTCATGTTTAAAATTCATGATTAAAACTGCCTGGGTAGGCCTGCTGGAAGGGATAGGTCTTCAAATGTGTTTTATATTCGGATTGCTGGTTTAGCTGTCTGATCTCTCTAGAATGACCTCCTCTGGGAGATCCAAAGGTGACAAGGGAGATTTTTCACATGGGTAAAAGTGTTGGGCGCATAGTGCTCCTGTCACTATTGTGTAATTATGCAAAGATTATCAGAGACCACAAGGGCTATCCAGTCCAAATCCCTGGCATGCATCATTAAAATTGATTTTAAAAGTAAAAATCATTCAGGTAAATGGAGAAACAGAATGGTTCCCAGTTGGCAAAGAGGTCAGACGAGGCTGCATCCTTTCACCCAATCTGTTCCACTTGTATGCAGAACTTATTATAAGAAAAGCGGGCACAGAAGACGGAAGAGTGAAAACAGGAGGAAGGAATATCAACAATCTTAAGATATGCAGACGGCACCATAGTACTAGTAGAAAACCTCCCAGAATTGGAACACCTACTAAGGAAGATCAAAGAAGAAAGTGCAAAGGCAGGCTTAATGTTGAACATAAAGAAAACAAAAATAATGACCACTGAGGACCTTCACAATTCAACCTGGACAATGAAGAAATAGAAATAGTGAAAGATTTCCCATACCTGGGATCAAACACTGATAGAAATGGGGACTGAAGTCAGGAAATCCGAAGAAGACTAAGAATGGGGAGGGGGGCTATGAAAGAACTAGAAAAGATCCTAAAACACAAAGACATATAAATCAGAACAAAAGTCAGAATCATGCAAGCCATCGTATTTCCTATTCCCATGGATGGATGTGAGAGCTGGACTGTTAAGAAGGAAGAGAAGAGGAAAATCAATGCATTTGAGAGAATGTGGGGCTGGAGAAGAGTGCTGGGGATCCCATGGAGAGCCAAAAGGACAAACAAAGGGGTCCTAGAGCAGATCAAGCCAGAGATATCCCTGGTAGCCAAGATGACCTGAACTGACGCTGTCGTACTTTGGAAACATCATGAGAAGAGAGGACTCTTTGGAAAAGACAATAATGTTAGGAAAGATGGAGGGAAGTAAAAAGAGAGGAAGGCCACATGTCAGATGGATGAACTCTATGAAGGAGGTCACTATGGGTCTTAAGGGCTTGCAGGGTTTAAGGAGAGCAGGGGAGGACAGAAGGTCTTCTTGGAGATGTCGCATCCATAGGGCCGCCATGAGTCAAGATCGACTTGAGGGCAGTTAACAACAACAACAACAACAACAAAAACTTCAAGACATTGAATAACAGAAGAAAACTGCACGTAATTCTGCCCCGTTTCATGACTGTTGGGAAACTCCTCATTCAACCTGGGAATGAATAATTGGAAATTGTTTTTTTCTATCCCTGCTTTTTGGGGGGGGAAGTGGTTGGACTTTTCCAAATTCTGATTAAACCTCCATGAACTGTGTACCTCTGAGTATCAAGAGATGGGGACAAACAGGCCACAAAGCTGTTCCTGCTCCCTTTGTCAGGTCTCAGAGGCCTCTCTATGTTCCTTCCTGGGAAGAGGGCATTAGATTTGGAAATTAAACAGGGCAACATCCATGTAGAGGGGGGAGTTTTTGTCTGTGCATCTTTTCACTGCCTGCAGAACGCAGTGGCGAAAGGCACAGCCGAGATCCCAGTTCATCTCCATTGTCAGTTCATTGTCAGTAGGTCTCTGTCCCCAAACCCCATCCAATTACCATCGCCTTGGTCTCTGCCGACTGGAAAGAGAGATAGAGAGGATCGATGACGCCGCTTTGCTCAGCACGCCGCAAGGGCAGAAGTGTGCGTTTGTTCTGAAAGATTACACGGAGGAAAGAGAAGGGGAAGAAAAAGTTAGCAGTGAAAAAAGCCCTGGCAAATGGGGTGTGCCGCTTTAGCAAGCCTTCCCTGAACTGCTCCCCCAAATTCACTGGACTACAAATCTCATCAACCTCAGCCTGGTACTGGCAGGAGTTACAATCCAATGCACTTGTAGGACACCAATATGCAAAGGGATCTTGTAGTATCTTTGAGACTCACTGAAAGAGAGAAGCTGGGAGCATGAGCTTTCCAGAAAGTAGGCTCAAGTCTAGGAAAGCTCATGCTCCTAGCATCTTTCTTTCAGTGTGCCTCAAAGATGCTACAAGACCCCTTTGCGTACTGATTCTCCAGACTAACATGGCTATATCTTGGAATTCTACCATGAGGAGTTGGTTCACATTGCACAAATTTACAGTAAATGTGATGCCACTAAATGCTTTAGCTCCAGCCTATGGAATCCTGAGCTAGGTAGTTTGGTGAGCTACTTGGGATGTTCTAGTGGACTTTTCGTGAACGATAGCACTGGCACTCTTTGACAGGGAATTCTGAGCCCCTTGCCAAACTGAAACAACAAATCCCATCCCAGGATTAGCAATAGCACCTAGCAATAGCACCTATATTTCTATACTGCTTATCAGTGAACTTAGCACTAAGCGGTTTACATAAGTAGTTTTTGTGGTTTTTTCAGGCTGTGTGGCCATGTTCTAGAAGAGTTTCTTTCTGACGTTTCGCCAGCATCTGTGGCTGGCATCTTCAGAGAATGCTGGAATGGAAGAGAGTAGGTATATATAGAGAGAGTACACACTCTTCCAGTCCAGCATTCTCACAGTATATATATATATATATAGGGTAGGGAGGAGTGATTCCCATGTAAACATGTAAACTGTGTATTGTTCTGTTGTTGATGACCCCTACCCAGGGTCTCACAGGAAGAGTGGATATATATATATATCCACTCTCTTCCATTCCAGCATTCTCTGAAGATTCCAACCACAGATGCTGGCAAAACTTCAGAAAGAAACTCTTCTAGAACATGGTCACACAGCCCGAAAAACCCACAAAAAACTACGGATGCCAGCCATGAAAGCCTTCAACTTCACATTGGTTTACATAAGTGTTAGCTAGTTGCCCCCAACAAGCTGGGTACTGATTTTACCAACCAACAAAAGGATGAAAGGCTGAGTGGACCTTGGAGCCTTCCAAGATCTAACTCACAACATTGTGGCCGCAGGACTGGCATTTGACCACTGTGCCACCTGGGCTCTCCAGGATTCCCTAGGATGGAGCCATGGCAGTTGAAGCTGGTGTGAAACTTCTCTAAAATGGTGGTAGCATGAATACACTCCAACTGCGGAAGGATGCTCTCAGTACTACACCCCACCCTGACATTCATACTGGCACGTCTCATTCAAAAGACTAGCAAGCCTCCAAACTCTCTTTCTTCCTCTCTCTGAACTGCCACCAGTTCAGTCTCAGTTTTCTTCTGTGGCAATATGCATTTTGGGAGGTTCTGTAAAATATGTGTTTCGTTTACATCATAGAAAATAAAGCAATGTATCGCTATACACAAACCTGACAATCTAAAGAAGAGGCATGAGGTGAAGGGGGCATGGATGGTGGTGCTTTGCCAGTGTTTTACTAGACACACCGATGCTCCAATGCCTTGGACCGGTGGAGGATTGCAAGTGCGACAGTGTGGCCTATCCAAGGGGCAGACATCAAATAGGATGGCATCTAGGCAGCAGGCAGTCGCCAGTGGTTTGTTTGTGCAACAGTGTGCATGCATGGTGAGGAGGCAATAAAAAATAAATATTCAGTGGCATGGATTGACGCTGGACTGTGCGGTTGGGCCATGCATACGGCTGATGTGGGCAGTGGGGTTTCAAACTGCTTCTGGAAAATGTAGCTTCAAGCCGCTTTTTCCTGCCCATCTCTTCCATCCTTCAGTTATTCATATGGTCGGGCACAGTAGCATTTGTCATGGTAGCAGCTCAGATAACCCTCTTCTGATTGTCCAATCTGCAGCCACCACAGGTGGTGATGATGATAATAATAATAATAATAATAATAATAATAATAATAATAATAATAATAATTTTGTATCCCGCCTCTCTGCGTAACACAACTGGGGTGGCTTACACACTAAAACATACATTCCTGTAGTGACAGTGGTGGGACAAACAGAGATCTCCATGTGCTCCGATTCCCCGTCCCTTTGGGATGTAGAGGGAAACCCTCAAAATAAAGAAAGAGAGAGATACTATGGGTAAGATACTATGGCTAATTGTTGGGGGCAATTAGCTTACAGTTGTAAACCGCTTAGAGACTGCATGGTATATAAGAGGTATATAAATGAAGCTGCTATTTATAAGAAATTGTTCAGCTAGCCCAGAAGTGCACAATGTGTGGGCCATGGGCACATGTCCTCTGAACAGCCTCTGATCCTTGGCTATGAGCCATATAGACATACCTTCAGCCCCCTTGCCATCACCGGCTGCTCCTACCTGCTTCCGACGCCGGGCATCTATCTGCCGGAAATACCGGGATATATACAGATTGTCAAAGCGGATGTCCTGGTTGTAACTGTTTGTATAGGAGAAAGCCCTGAGAAGAGAAGAGAAGAGAAGAGAAGAGAAGAGAAGAGAAGAGAAGAAGAATGAGGGATACTGACATGGACAATGATGGGGAAGAAGGGGGTGTCCTTTCAACCAGCTTTGTCCAAAACTCTTCCTACATAGAACCCTCATTCCAAGCAAGTGCCTAGCTATATCAACAATAAAAAGGCTCAATTCCCCCCTTAAAAGCAAAGCAGCAAGCAGCTAGTCCTCAGTGTTTGGAAGGAACTTGGTGGCCCTCATCTGAGCAGGTTCTGAAACTGGAATTTCTGCTTATCATGAGCTTAGAATCATAGAATCCTAGAGTTGGAAGAGACCCCAAGGGCCATCCAGTCCAACCCCATTCTGCCATGCAGGAACTCACAATCAAAGCATCCCCAACAGATGGCCATCCAGCCTCTGTTTAAAGACCTCCAAAGAAGGAGACTCCACCAACCTCCGAGGGAGCGTGTCCCACTGTTGAATAGCTCTTTCCATCAGGAAGTTTTTTCTAATGTTGAGGTGGAATCGCTTCTCCTGGAGTTTGCATCCATTGCTCCTATTCTCTGGAGCAGCAGAAAACAAGCTTGCTCCCTCCTCAATATGACATCCCTGGAAATACTTAAACAGGGCTATCATATCACCTCTTAACTTTCTCTTCTCCAGACTAAACATACCCAGCTCCCTAAGTCTCTCCTCATAGGGCTTTATGGTTTCCAGACCTTCCAGTGATTCCCAAACTTTAGTTCTCTAGATGTTTTGGACCTCAACTCCCAGAAGCCCCAGCCAACTTGGCCAACAGTCAGGAATTCTGGGAACTGAAGTCCAAAACATCTGGAGGACCAAAGTTTGGGAAGCTCTGCCTTTCACCATTTTGGATCCCCTCCTCTGGACATGATCCAGCATCTCAATATCCCTCTTGAACGGTGGTGCCCAGAACTGGACACAGTAGTCCAAGAAAGGTCTGACCAAAGCAAAATAGAGCAGGGTTCAGCATCCTGGAGAGCAGAAAATAGGATCCAGCCCCTGAGACAGCACCTTTCAAGCTCTCCATTGCTATAGCAATTGGTTTAGCCCTCTGTGGATGCCCCACAGCCCTGGAGATGGCACCCCTGCCCCTGTGCCCCAGGACCAGCTCACTCACGAAGCAAAGATGAGTATAAAAGTGCCGGAGAGTAGGACGCGAAAGATGGACATGGCTGTGCCAAGACTCTTGCTGTGCTGGGCCAGCTCTTCATTGACGTCATCCACCAGGTGTTTGTGCTCAGTGAGGTTGGCACCAACCAGCATCGACTGCTGTTCTTCCTGGGGAGGGGGGGTAAGAAGCAGAGAGGAAGAGGAAGGGGAACAGAAGGTCATCACTTAGGTTCCCTTCATCCAAGAAATGACCAGGACTTGACATGGACACCTGAGATGCCTTTTAATCAATCCTTCGATGGAGCTTGGAAATAGATCATCACCATCACCATTACATCAGCATCTTCATTAGCATCAGCATCAGCATCGCCATCAGCATCAGCATCGCCATCAGCAGCATCACCACCACCACCATCATCATCATCATCATTACCATCAGCAGCATCATTACCATCTCCATCACCATTACTATCACCATCACTATTACATACAGCAGCAGCAGCATCACCCTTACTATCACCATCACCATCACCATCAGCATCACCATTACTATCACCATCACTATTACAATCACCATCAGCAGCAGCAGCAACAGCAGCATCACCCTTACTATCACCATCACCATTACCATCAGCATCAGCATCACCATCACCATCACCATCACCATCATCATCATCATGTCACTTGAAATGCCTCTTAATCAATCCTTGGATGGAGCTTGGAAATAGACCATCACCATCACCATTACCATCACCATCACCATCACCATCAGCATCAGCATCAGCATCACCATTACCATCACCATCATCATCATGTCACTTGAAATGCCTCTTAATCAATCCTTGGATGGAGCTTGGAAATAGACCATCACCATCACCATTACCATCACCATCACCATCACCATCACCATCAGCATCAGCATCAGCATCACCATTACCATCACCATCATCATCATGTTACTTGAAATGCCTCTTAATCAATCCTTGGATGGAGCTTGGAAATAGATCATCACCATCACCATCATCATCACCATCACCATTACCATCAGCATCAGCATCACCATTGCTATCACCATCAGCATCATCACCATTACCATCAGCATCAGCATCACCATCACCATCACTATCACCATTACCATAACCATCATCATCATGTTACTTGAAATGCCTCTTAATCAATCCTTGGATGGAGCTTGGAAATAGATCATCACCATCATCACCATTACCATCACCATCATCACCATCATCATCATCATTGCTAACCTATTTCCTCCCCCCACAAAAAAGGTGGGGGGAGAATTGGATCACAAAGTTAGCCTACAGTTGTCAACCACTTAGTCCATCGGTAAGCGGTATAGAAATGTACTTGCTATTAAAAATTAAAACAGTGCAATTAAAAACACACACAAAGGGACACATTAAAACAGAAGCAAACTAGTGTGCCATGAAAACATCACTCACTGAAAGAAGAAAATGCAAAGACAAAAGCCCATAAAATCAGTATATAGTAAAATGAATGTTATCCCCTCATCCGTTGAAATTTCCAACAACAAATTTGAAAAAATATGTTTAAATGTGAAATGCCAGCAACATTTCTCCCCAGTAATCTTTACTTCAAAGGCCAGTCTTTGCTTGCCAGCGAAAAGACAACTGAGAGGAATCACAGAATCATAGAATCATAGAGTTAGGAGGGACCCACAAGGGCCATCTAGTCCAACCCCATTCTGCCATGCAGGAACTCAAAATCAAAGCACCCCTGGCAAAATCCTCATTATTTTAATTACTTGCTGATCATTTTTAGTCATATTAAGTTTTTTTTTTAATTAACTATTTCTTTTTTTTTAATGTCATTTATCCCAATATGGGACACCAACACAGTTCACAATTTGAGTGAAATCAAAATTCTGATAAAACCATGGATAATGCAAGCATTCTTTAAACAATTTAAATAAGCAGTCGCATTAAAATGATCAATTTAAGACAGTTTTGAAAAAGGTCATTATTATATAACAATTGTGATAAAAGTACAGGTACAAATGCAACACACTCCAATTAAAAGACCACCTGCAACAGAAAATTAAATGCTCAAAGGCCAGTCTTTGCTTGCCAGCGAAAAGACAACTGAGAGGAATCACAGAATCATAGAATCATAGAGTTAGGAGGGACCCACAAGGGCCATCTAGTCCAACCCCATTCTGCCATGCAGGAACTCAAAATCAAAGCACCCCTGGCAGATGGCCATCCAGCCTCTGTTTAAAGACCTTCAAAGAAGGAGAAATATGAGAGATCTTGTTGCACCATTGAGACTAACTGAAAGAAAGAAGTTGGCAGCATGAGCTTTCGTAGACTTCAGTCTACTTCTTCAGATGCATTTGATGGAGTGGAACTGCATCTGCATGTGCAAACGCATCTGAGGAAGTAGACTTTAGTGTAGGAAAACTCCTGCTGCCAACTTCTTTCTTTCTTTCAGTGAGTCTCAAAGGTGCTACAAGATCTCTCTCCATACTGATTCTACACACTAGCACGGCTACCGTATATCTTTGAATTCAACTGAGAGGAAGACAGCCTAGATTCTTGTGGTAGGGAGTTACACAGCCTAGGAGTATCAACTGAAAAGGCTCTCTCCTCTGTCCTCAATGAACATGCCTACAGTGGTGATGGGCCTGAGAGAAAGCGCAAGGATCTTAAAACTCAGGTAGGTTCATATTGGGATACATAATCTTTCAGACCATCTGGACCCATGCCATATAGGGCTTTATAGGTCACAACCCGCAATTTTAATTGTGAAGTCGAAGGCTTTCATGGCCAGCATCCATAGTTTTTTGTGGGTTTTTCGGGCTGTGTGGCCATGTTCTAGAAGAGTTTCTTTCTGACGTTTCGCCAGCATCTGTGGCTGGCATCTTCAGAGAATGCTGGAATGGAAGAGAGTGGGTATATATATACTGTGAGACCCTAGGTAGGGAGGAGTGATTCCCATGTAAAGTGTGTGTGTGTGTGTGTGTGTGTGTACCCACTCTCTTCCATGCCAGCATTCTCTGAAGATGCTAGCCACAGATGCTGTCGAAATGTCAGAAAGAAACTCTTCTAGAACATGGCCACACAGCCCGAAAAACCCACAAAAAATTAATTTTAATTGTGCCTAGAAACAGACCGATAGCCAGTGAAGCTGTTTCAAAGGGGAGTTACATGGTCCTTGAAATCAATTTAAGAAATCATTAATTAACAAATTAATCATCCCTCCCATTCCACAAAGAACTGAAGTTAACAAATTCATTTTCCTTTCCCAATTTCGTGCGAATGCATCGGCGGCAGCGCTAACGCTTCCAAGTTCTGTCCTTTCTGTGATAGAAAGACAAGAGCTTGAAGAGTTCCTTTTTGGACTACAAGCCCTAAAATTCTCATCCTGCCTGGTTTGTGTTCATGCTGGCTGAGGGATGCTGGGAACTGTAGTCCAAAGATTAGTTTTTGCACATATGCTCATACCTGGATGGTTAAGGTGGCTGTGAAGTCCTGGTTTAAGTTGTCCACAGATCCGTTGACCCGGTCGTAGGTCTGCCCAAAGTTTCCTTCCACAGGGATCTTGTCACGGCACCAAGTATACATGACTGCAGAGGAGGATGATGGGATCTGTGTGAGAACACCCTGGCCTTCCTGGGATGGGTTGTTGTTGCGTCCCTTCAAGTCTTTTCCAACTTAGGGTGACCCTAAGGTGAACCTATCATGGGGTTTTCTTGGCAAGATTTGTTCAGAGGTCTGCCATTGCTGTCCCCTGAAGCTGAGAGCATGTGACTTGCCCAAGATCACCCAGTGGGTTTCATAGCCAAGTGGGGAATTGAACCCTGGTCTCCAGAGTCATAGTCCAACACTCAAACCAGTATGCCACACAGGGCAGGATGGTACCATTTTTCAGGTGGCAGGTGCTGACTTCATTGAATCATAGAATCATAGAGTTGGAAGAAACCCCAAGGACCATCCAGTCCAGCCCCCTGCCATGCAGGAACTCAAAATCAAAGCATCCCTGACAGATAGCCATCCATCTTGCATGAAACCTTCACTATACTACACCTCGAACTTTCTTGTGCATAAAAAAAAAACTAGGTCTCCAGCACAAAGGCTTCTAGTCTAGGTTTCTTTCTGCAACCTTTGATGGGCAGGAAATATAGTTTGGGTTCTGAATTGTCCTGCTTGTGAGCATCTGTGGAAACAGAATGGTGAACTGGAGAGGACTTGGATCTGGACCTTTTGTTCTTGCCACCTAATATGAATCATTAGGAACAGAACTTCTCTCTTTGGAGGCCATCTACCCCTAAATCCTGGAGAATTTAGTGCTCATGCCCTTCCTGTCAGCTTCCCACTGAGGCACCAGTTTGGCCACTGCGAGGGAAACAAGATGCTGGGACAGAGAGATCTCTAGCCTTTAGATTCAGCAGAGCTCTTTATATGCTCTTTGTCTCCCTGTCTTTGTCTTCCTGGCAAGATTCCTGGGTTAATGTGGTCTGCTATGATAATAGATTGGAAGTGATCAATATACATCCCCATCCACAAAAAGGGAGACACAAGAGACTGCAACAGCTATAGAACCATAGCACTGATCTCCCATGCAAGCAAAAACATGCTCAAAATTCTGCAACATAGACTCCAACCACACATGGAGAGAGAAATACCAGAGGTTCAAGCAGGGTTCAGGAAAGGAAGAGGCACTAGGGATCACACTGCAAACATACAATGACCAATGGAGCATAGCATGGAATTCCAAAAGAAAATCAGCATACACTATAGCAAAGCCTTTGACTGCATAGATCATGAAAGGCTATGGAACGCCCTTAAAGACATGGGAATGTCAACACATCTGATAGTTCTGATGAGGAATCTGTACTCAGGACAAGAGGCTACTCTCAGGACAGAAGAAGGAGGAACAGAATGGTTCCCAATTGGCAAAGAGGTCAGACAAGGCTGCATCCTTTCACCCGATCTGTTCAACTTATATGAAGAACATATTGTAAGGAAAGCAGGCCTGGACACAGAAGAAGGAGGAGTGAAAATAGGAAGAAGGAATATCAACCATCTCAGATATGCAGATGACACCATAGCAGAAAACCTCACAGACCTAGAACAACTACTAAGGAAGATCCAAGACAAAAGTGCAAAGGCAGGCTTAATGTTGAACATAAAGAAAACAAAAATAATGACCACCGAGGACCTTCACAAGTTCAGCCTAGAAAATGAAGAAATAGAAATAGTAAAAAAAATCCCATACCTGGGATCAAACATTGATCGGAATGGGGACTGCAGTCAGGAGAAGAATAAGAATGTCAGAAGAAGACAGAATGGGGAAGGTGGCTATGAAAGAACTAGAAGTTTCTAAAGTACAAAGATATACAACTCAGCACAAAAGGTAGAATCATACAAGCCGTCATATTCCCTATTACCATGTACGGATGTGAGAGCTGGACTGTTAAGAAGGAAGATAGGAAGAAAATGAACTACTTTGAGAGAATGTGGGGCTGGAGAAGAGTGCTGAGGATCCCATGGACAGCCAAAAGGACAAACAAGTGGGTTCTAGAGCAGATCAATTCAGAGAGATTCCTAGAAGCTGAGATGACAAGACTTAGACTGTTGTACTTTGGACACATCATGAGAAGGCGTGAATCACTGGAAAAGACAATAATGCTGGGAAATGTAGAGAGAAATAGGAAGAGAGGAAGGCCACATGCCAGATGGATGGACTCTATGAAGGAGCTCCCTATGAGGATTTATTAAGGGGTTGCAGGATTTAAGCAGAGCATCGGAGGACAGAGGGTCTTCTTGGAGATGGCTCATCCATAGGATTGCTGGTTTTATCCAATTGTTTTGTTTATTGTTATGTTTGATATAATTACTGCTTTTAATTGATATCTAGTTTAATTGATTTTTAAGGGGGGGAGGGAGCTCTGTCATTTAAGTTGTATGTATTTTAGCTTTGTAAACCGCCTAGATTGGTTCGCCACCAGGCGGTATATAAATAAATTATTTATTATTATTATTATTATTATTATTAGGGTCGCCATGAGTCGAGATCGACTTGAGGACAGTTAACAACAACAAATGATAATATAAGACTTCCCATCCACTTTGGAGAAAAGGGAAATGTCAAACAGTTTCAAACATGCGATTAGCATCTCCTGGGGGCTCCCCATGTCAGCGTGGCAATGAATCCAGTCCAGATTTGGGCAAAGAAGTAATCCAAGGTGCTGGAACCCATTCTCCCCAATACAATTCAGCACCCTGGATAGCTCTCCCAAAGCTGTCCTAATGCCTGGATTCACTGTCCAGCTGGCCTGGCGGCCTCCAGCCAGCATCAGCATCACTCCGGACCAATGACAGACTTAGGGCCGGTCTCATTCAACCATCTTGGCGAGAACTTACTCTTGACAAACTGGCAGAGGAATCTGAACTTCATGGGAATGCAGAGGAGGTGGCTGATCAAAGGGACGACAATGGCACGCAGGCAGGACCGGTATTTGGTTTCAAACCAGGTCTGGCAACGTTTGACCGCTTGGTCAATTATGTCTAGCAGGAGGAAGAGAAAAGTTCTGATTTACTTTTCTGGGTGCGCATCGGGTGCCTTCAGTGCCTCGCTACTTTGAACCTAAGAAATGCTGGAGATTATGGGAAACCCGTAGCTTTGCTGCTCAACCAGGAAAGGAGGGATGCTGTGATCGCCACGGATGCACATTAAAATCAATGTGCCATTCAATGTGCAGCTTGACATTTCCCACAACTGCCATGGCTCCATGCTATGGATTTTTGGGAATGCCAGTTTGTTGTGGCAGCAGAGTGTGAATGCAGCTCATGTGATACCAATCAGAAACAGACTATAGAAGTATAGTGTCTAGGTCAGGGGTAGGCAACCTTTCCCCTTTAAGGGCCGAGGGACTTCAGCTCCCAGAATCCCAGGAGCTATTGGCCAACATGGGACTATCGGCCAACATGGCTGAGGCTTCTTGGAGCTGAAGTCCCTCGGCCCTTAAAGGGGAAAGGTTGCCTACCCCTGGTCTAGGTCAAGGGAAGTCATAGTGCCACTCTATTCTGCTTTGGTCAGGCCCCACCTGGAATATTGTATCCAGTTCTGGACACCAAAATTCGAGAATGCTGAGAAGCTGGAGCATGTCCACAGGAGGGTGACCAAAATGGTGAGAGATCTGGAAACCATGCCTTAGAATCATAGACTCCTAGAGTTGGAAGAGACCCCAAGGGCCGTCCAGTCCAACCTCATTCTGCCATGTAGGAACTCACAATCAAAGCACCCCTGACAGATGGCCATCCAACCTCTGCTTTGATTGTGAGTTCCTGCATGGCAGAATGGGGTTGGACTGGACGCCCTTGGGGTCTCTTCCAACTCTAGGAGTCTAGGATTCTGGTAACCCATAGTTGGCATGGCCCACTGCACACCCTGGAATCAAATGCTCCTTCCACCCTGCTTGCACGCTCACTAGTGCAGCGCATCCGTGTCTTCGCCTCGTACACCTCTTGTGTGGATGGGTTGGCTTTCCGCAGCACATCCCTGATGGAGCGCATGTCGTAACCGGCCTGGCTGGCCACTTGCTCATTCAGCTTTGAGAAGGCGCTGGAAACTTCTTGGGTTTCGGACCTCAGGGTCTTCCCACTCCTCTGTGGCAGAAAGAGAAAGCAGCCAAGCCAAACCTTTACTCAGATCTGTAGGGTTAAAAACTTTAGGCACATCATGACAGTCCTGTCCAGATTCATATTAACCCCCCCATTGATTCCCTATTACCTGGGAACCTTCAAGAGGATTAGCGACTCAGAGATTGGCCCTCAAATTTATTGATTCATTTATTTATTTAATCTATATTCCACCTTCGCCCCATGTTCTCCTGCTAGTTTTAGCTGACATTTTAGCCGATTTATTGGGATCATTTTGTAATAGGTTTTACTCTATATTTTAACT
>JANUYF010000016.1:7760948-7790948 GCA_026167975.1 Phrynosoma blainvillii
AGTCGACTTATCCATAGGTGAATGTAAGTATTGTACCTTAACTCTCATAAAAACAAACCATCCCCTGGTGAAATGCAAGAGTGTAATCCGTCCTCGAAGGTCTAAGCTGCCTCTACTCTTTCATCCATCCATCCATCCTTCAGTGTGAACACAAACAGTTATGCCTCCTGAAATTTTAGAAGTTCTTTGGCATTGTTTTCTTTTGTCCCATCCTTTAGATCCTTTGTTGCATGCCCCTAGGTCTTACTCTCGACTTATCCATGGGGGACTCCATCATTTTGGGGGGTTGCAGACTGCCAGACTGCCAGACTGCCAGAAATAGTGCAAATTGAGTCCACTTTAAGGGTTAGAGTTAGGGAATCATGGGAAGTGTATTTTATTGCGGCACCAGAGCTCTCTGACAGAGAAGGCTCAATGTCTCAGAAAAAAAATACAATTCCCATGACTCCCTAGCACTAACCCTGACCCTAAAAGTGGACTCAATTTGCACTATTTCTGGCAGTCTGCAATTGGCCTCCTTGACTTATACATGAGATTGACTTATTGGTTGTTGTTAGCTTCCCTCCAGTCGGTTCCGATTCCTGGCGATCCTGTGGATGAGACATCTCCAAGAATCCCTCTCTTCCACTGCAATCTTGCCCAGATCCTGCAAGCCCTTCCCCATAATAACCCATTTGATCGAGTCTATCCAACTGGTTTCTGGTCTTCCTCTCTTTCTTCTTCCCTCTACCTTTCCTAGCATTATTGTTTTTCCTAGTGATCCATGCCTTCTCATGATGTGGCCAAAGTACCATAAGTCTCAACTTGATCCTCTTTGCTTCCAAGGAGAGCCCTGGTCTGATCTGTTCAAAGACCCATTTGTTGGTCTTCTTGGCTGTCCATGGGATCCTAAGTACTCTTCTCCAACACCACATTTCAAAGGAGTTGGTTTTCTTTCTGTCTGCTTCCTTCCCTGTCCAGCTCTCACATCCGTACATAGGGATGATGGGGAATACAATGGCCAGAACGATTCTGACTTTAGTACTCAGTTGTCTGTCTTTGCTCTTCGGTATCTTTTCCAGTTCTTTCATGGCTGCCCTTCCCATTCCTAGTCTTCTTCTTATTTCTTGACTGCCGTCTCCATTCTGGTCAATGTTTGATCCTAGATATGGGAATTCTTTAACTATTTCAATTTCCTCATTGTCTAGATTGAATTTATGGTCATGATTTTTGTTTTCTTGCTGTTCAGCATCAGACCTGCCTTTGCACTTTCCTCTTTGGCCTTCCTTATTAACTGTTCCAATTCCTAAACATATTCTGCTAATAATATGGTGTCATCCGCATAGATTCTTAATGATGCTTCCTCCTCTCTTCACTCTTCCTTTTTCTGATTCTAATTCTGCTTTTCTTATGATGTTTTCAGAAAATAAGTTAAACAGATAGGGTGATAGGATGCAGCTTTGTCTGATCCCTTTGCCTATTGGGAACCACTCTGTTTCCCCGAATTCTGTTCTGATGGTGGCCTTTTGTCCTTGGTACACATTCTTCATCAAGACTATCAGATGTTGTGGCACCCCTATATATTTAAGTGTATTCCATAGCTTTTCGTGATCTGTACAATCAAATGCTTTGCTGTAGTCTATGAAACACGTGCTAATTCTTTTTTAAATTCTTTGGTGCGCTCCATGAGCCATTAGCCATCGACTTATAGCTGAATATATATGGCACTCACAATGGCTTTACAAAACTGGGCAAGGAAAAGTCACAGGCAGCCAAAACAAATGTGCGAGATAGTTCATCGGAAAACTAGGCATCTCTTTTACCATCGTAGATGGCCATCAGCACGTAGGTAAGAAGGTAAATCCGTCCTTCTTTCCCCAGGAACTTGGGAATAACCAAGAGGGTGGCGCAACGGAAGTGCGGGGAGATACCCCAACCCAAGGCAGCTACGCCTAGAAAAGGGAGAAAGGAGATGGTCAGGACCGGAGCCATCATAGGACCCCATCGCACTGCACCATTATATAGCATTAGGATGCCACTCTTAAGTGTTGAGGCACCATTCCACGGATTCCTGGGATTTGCAGTTTAGGGAGGAGAGTTTCAAATTCTCATCCAGAGAGGTCTGGTGCCTCGGCGGACTACAAACCCCAGGATTCCAGAGGAAGAAGCCACGGCAGTTACAGCGCCTTTCCAACCTCTGCTAAGGCTTTCTGGTCAATTAGGCCACTAAGCATTGCTAATAATAATAATAATAATAGGATGATGATGATGATGATGATGATGATGATGATGATGATGATGATGATTTATTTTTTGGTAGTCCCATTAGTGTGTCGTCATCATCATCATCATCATCATCATCCTATTATTATTATTATTATTATTATCAAGGCTGAGTGGCCTAATTGACCAGAAGGCTTTAGCAGAGGTTGGAAAGGTGATTTTTAGTATGGAAACTCACAGAATCCTCTTACCTAAAAATAAGTCATCATCATCATCATATTATTATTATTATTATTATTATTATTATTATTATCAATGCTGAGGGGCCTAATTGACCAGAAGGCCTTAGCAGAGGTTGCAAATATAACTTTTAGCATGGAAACTCACAGAATCCTCTAATGGGACCACCTAAAAATAAATCATCATCATCATCATCATCATCATCATCATCATCAATTAGAATTGAATCAAAGCATTAAAACACAGAGAGACAGAAAATAACTACAGCAATGACAGCATCCAGTACAATGGTACCAGGTTTCCTTCAAAGTCATGAGGGTACTTTTCTCTCATCTGATGCCTTCCAGGTGCCTCTCCCCATCCCTGACATACCAACTGGGGATGATGGGAACTGTCATCCAGCTCCTTCTAGATCCTGCAGAAGACCTTAGGAGTGAGACCACTGAGCCAAAGTCCCAATACGACAGTGTTGCTTTGATTTCCCCCCCCCCAAAAAAGGATGATGAATCCATTCTACTCTAGATCCCATCCTCCCCTCCTGAGCCTCCTTCCTCTTCTCTGTCCCTGCCAAGACTGTACTCACCTGCCATGCTGCCCATCAGCTCAATCTTGCGGTCTTCAGTGATGGTCATTGGAAAAATCAAGAGGTAGGACAGGGCTGAAAAGCAAGATGGGCATCTCAGGTCTAATCTGCACTGCAGAATCAAGGCAATTAGTTGCTCAATGCCATGAGATTCTGGGATTTGTAGTTCCATGAGATATTTTTCCTTCTCTATCAGAGCGCTCCGGTGCCATAACTTAGAATACATCTTTATTGAATAAGTCTCTAGACCATTTCAAATATATTTATGTGTTAAAAATGATAACAATAATGATAAAAAAAGAATATATATAGAATATATATATAAGATTTATATATGCGAATCAGGTTACACCCCTCTTATAAATTTGTGTTTTTAACTATGTTGTAACCCGTCTCAAGCTGTGAGGGGAGGCGGGTAAGAAATAAAATAATAATAATAATAATAATAATAATAATAATAATAATAAATTGCCTACTACACTTCTGAGTTGGATTCCTTCCTTTCAGTTTTGATGGAATTCTTCCCGTTTTATGATCTTCTCTTATCAATTCTAAATCGGCTTGTTTAAAGCAATGGAGAAGCAGCAAAATCCCAATGCTAACAGGCTACTTTAGAGAATATGACCAGTGATGATATACTGTCTGATATACATTTACTTTTTCTGTCATTTGGGTAGACAGTGGATGTTGTTAATTAATTGTTGTATTGCTTTTTGTTTTAATTGACTTTTATTATTTTACCTATTGCTTGTATTTTAGATTGTACGCCTTTGGCAGGTTTTAATTCTATTTTATGCTTGATTTTCTCTTTGTACAGCGCTGTGTATATTGACAGCGCTTTAGAAATAAACTATAATAATAATAATGATAATAATAATAATAATGTTATACAATTTTTTGTAAAATACATTTACCTAGGAGTAAACCACAAACTTTACGGTTAGTGAGGCCACTGTTTTTCCGCTGCTCCCAAATTCTTTCCTGACCTGTGAGCATTGGCCTGTCTTCCACCTACATCCAGATGCATCACAAGTACTTTCATCTCTTAATAATAATAATAATAATAATAATAATAATAATTTATTTATATCCCACCCCTCTGCAAAGCTCTTCCCACACTCTGAGCTCTCCACCGACAAACAACACAAAAGCCGTCTTTGTCTCCGAAGGCAGGCTTACCTAAGGCAAATAAACATCCAAGTCCGGCGCCCAAGAAAAACTTGGCAGGTCTAAATTCGTCAGGTTGGCTCCACAGGAAAGTGATGCAGAAATGTGGCAACAAGGCACTAAAGACATGTTTCAGAGCTGCACGGAGACAAAAGGGTTAAGAACTGTATTGGTGGTAACGATATATATCATTCTATTATATAGATGAATATATAATAGAATATATAGAATATATATATATATATATATATAAAATTCTATTATATAGGTGACTATATATATATATATATATATATATATATAATTCTATTTCAGAATTTGGAAAAAGTACTTTTTCACAAACGCTCCCAGAATCCTGAATTCTAAGAATTCCAGTCCAGAAAAGTAACTTTTCCAAATTTTAATCCTCATATTTCTCACATGCAAACAGTATGATTAATACAAAAATCTGCATATTTCACACATGCAAACACATGACCATTTTTTCGGCTCATATGGTAGTCTTGGACAAAATGAAAGAAATGATGGGCAATTATAATGTTAGATCCAAAGGCAACCGTTTGAGATTACTTGAAAGGAATGGATGAAACCATTGATTTGGAGTTTTGTTGTTGTTTCCGACTTATGGCAATCCTAAGACAAACTTATCATGGGGTTTTCTTGGCAAAATTTGTTCAAAGGGGGTTTACCATGTCCTGAGGCTGAGAAAGAGTGACTTGCCCAAGGTCACCCAGTGAGTTTCCATGGTCGACAGATGGCCATCCAGTCTCTGTTTAAAGACCTCCAAAGAAGGAGACTCCACCAGAAGTGTCAAACTGCTTTATTTCTGCACTCTGGCTACAGACTAAGAAGAAGAAGAATTGCTATGTCCGCCAGAGATTTTTGACTCTAACTCCCACAATTCCTTCCCATAGGCCATAATGGGAGGTACAGGGCAACTTAGATGGCTGAATATCCCTGGCTTATCTGAAGCACACCAACGCAAAACGTGGAAATACAAGTTTGTTGGGAATACAACTCCCACAATGCCCTAGCAACATGACCGGTGGATTCTGTTGTCGCTGTTGTGTGTCTTCTTCGAGTCATTTCCGACTTGTAATTTCCGCCTAAGGAGACCCTATCGTGGGGTTTTCCTTGCAAGATTTGTTCAGAGGGGGTTTGCTGTTGTCATCCTCTGAGGCTGAGAGAGTGTGGATTTTTGCCTAAGTTTACCCAGTGGGTTTACACGGCCGAGCCAGGATTCAAACCCTGGTCTCCGGAGTCATAGTCCAATGCTCAAACCACTACACTGTGCTGGCTCCAAAAACAACATTCTGAGGATCTGCATGCAAGGAACATATAACATGTTGAAACGACTTTTTGGGGTAGTGGTTTGTTTCCAGGCACATTGCAAAGTGCTGGATGTGACCTATATAGCACTATACAGCTTAGGTGTGGACTAGGTGGAAAATCTTATCTCCTTATACAACCTTTCCCAAGGCAGGTAAAGACCTTTTTTATTTGAACAGGGATTTCGTGATTAAGTAGCTACATAGAAAGGTCTTTAGTGGGTTATGTGACCTGCACTTGAATTCTGCAGATCCATGGAAGGCTATGGAACGCCCTTAAAGACATGATGGGAGTGCCAACACATCCGATAGTCCTAATGAGGAATCTGAACTCGGGACAAGAGGCTCCTGTCAGGACAGGAGACAGAGAAACAGAATGGTTCCCAATTGGCAAAGGGGTCAGACAAGGCTGCAACCTTTCACCCTATTGTTCAACTTGTATGCGGAACATATTGTAAGAAAAGCAGGCTTGGACACAGAAGGAGGAGAAGTGAAAATAGGAGGAAGAAATATCAACCATCTAAGATACACTGATGAGACCATAGCACTAGTACAAAAGCTCCCAGACCTGGAATACCTCCTAAGGAAGATCCAAGAAGAAGGTGCAAAGGCAGGCTTAATGTTGAACATAAAGGACACAAAAATAATGAGACTGAGGACCTTCACAATTTCAACCTAGACAATGAAGAAATAGTAGTAAAAGACTTCCCATCGCTGGGAGCAAACATTGATAGAAATGGGGAATGCAGTCAGGAAATCAGAAGAAGACTAAGGATGTTATCACACAGGGGGAATCTGTTGGTTAATCCACACAAATCCCAAACAAAAACTGAATTTGTGCCTCACGATTTCACACGACGTCGCACAGAAACTGGTCAGAAACTGGACAGAAACTGGTATTATCCGAGATCTTTGTAATTTCGAGAGTTTAGAGGAAATGCATTTGCGAAATTAATGACCACCGAGGACCTTCACAAGTTCAGCCTAGACAATGAAGAAATAGAAATAGTAAAAAAAATTCCCATACCTGGGATCAAATATTGATAGAAATGGGGACTGCAGTCAGGAGAAGACTAAGAATGTCAGAAGAAGACAGAATGGGGAAGGTGGCTATGAAAGAACTAGAAAAGATCCTAAAATGCAAAGATATACAACTCGGCACAAAAGTTAGAATCATACAAGCCATTGTATTCCCTATTCCCATGGATGGATGTGAGAGATGGACAGTTAAGAAGGAAGTTAGGAAGAAAATCAATTGATTTGAGAGAATGTGGAGCTGGAGAAGAGTGCGAAGGATCCCATGGAGAGCCAAAAGGACCAACAAAGGGTTCCTAGAGCAGATCAAGCTGGAAACCTCCCTGGAAGAAGCCAAGATGACCGAACTGAGGCTGTCGTACTTCGGACACATCATGAGAAGAGAGGGCTCTTTGGAAAAGACCATAACGTTAGGAAAGGTGGAGGGAAGTAGAAAGAGAGGAAGGCCACAGGACAGATGGATGGACTCTATGAAGAAGGCCCACAAGTTTTATGGGGTTTGCAGGAATTAAGCAGAGCAATGGAGGACAGAAGGTCTTCTTGGAGATGTCTCATCCAGAAGGCCGCCATGAGTTGAGATCGACTCGAGGGCAGTTGACAACAAAACTTGAATTGTGCTTGTCGTGTTTTAAAATAATTTTACTGGAATGATTTTATAGCGTTTTAAAGTGTTGATGTTTTAACACGGTAGATTAGGTTTTTAAAAAACTTTTTTATTATTAGGTTTCAACTTTTGTACCTTGTTTTAATTAATATTGTGAGCCACCTGGGAGAAAGGTAGGATGCAAATAAAAAAATTTACATTTTTTTTTAAAAAAAGAAGCATATCTTGATTTAAGTGGTGTTGAGTTCTGGACTTATCATGTAACTTGAGACTGATGTAAAAGAGGAAAGCCAGTTCCGTAGAGAATAATAAGAAACTAGGGGGGGTTGCATTCTGACAGAGCTGAAGTAGCCACAAAATTAGCAATTTCATTCAACCTGTCACTCATTTGGAGAGCATGAAACATCAGAGTTTACCCTTTCCAAGCTAGAGAAACCCCTCCCTTTAAGACAATGAGATTTCAGTTGATCATCCTTCACTTAAGGAAGCTGAGAAAACCCCGTCCAGCCACAACATAATTGCAAGATTCCAGTTTCTTCTTCCCCCTTACACACATCCATCTGAAGAATCAAGGAGTCTTCCAGTTTCTTCCTCCCCCACATTGTGCTCATTTGGCCCAATTGATTTCTGACCCATCACATTGTGGGGAGACTTTTGGCTTCTTGCTGAAGAAGTGTTGTACATTTGAAGTGTTGCCGGCTGGAGCAATGGCCATTAAGGTTCGCCTGGAAATGTGTGTATACAGTCAGCGCTCCGTAACCACGGATTGAAGCATCCACGGTTTGAAAATATTTTTTAAAAAATATAACTTCCAAAAAGCAAACCTTGATCTTGCCATTTTATATAAGGGACACCATTTTACTATGCCATTGTTTTCCATGGGACTTGATCATCCACGGATTTTGTTATCCCCGGGGGGTCTTGGAACCAAATCCCAGAAGATACCAAGGGCCCATTGTATATCGTCTGTTTCCCCCACCTCGAGTAGATTTTGACTTTCTGCAAAGTTGGCGCCAGAGAAGAAAAGGGGAGAACTCACTTGTGTTGGGTGGCTTTTGCTTTCTGCTTGTCTCTTTCTTCAGCTTTTGATACTTGCCCTTGGCAAGATGGCGTCCCATGGTCCCCGATCCCTCTGCAAAAACAAGGGGGTAAAGGAGGATGTCTTAAACTAAGCAAAAACCTAAGAATACAAAACCAGAAAGCTACAAAATCAGGCCTTTAAGTAAGGCACTACATTGGAATGGTCATTGAAAAAGCAAACATATAATTCAGATTAATTCTAGCACAGTGGAATTTGTTTAAAATGCCTTAAAAAAAATCAAATTAAGTTATTGTTAACTTTCCGTCCACCCAGCTGCCAACAGTGCAGCTTTCCCCAGTTAATATATTTTCATTTAATTTGGACTACAGTCCCTATCGGCGCTGGTCTTGTTGCTTGAGGATGATGGTAGTGCAGTCCTCAACATCTGGAGGTGCTCAGTTGGGGAAGGCCAGTACGAGACATTTCATGATTGTCTATATTAAGTACTTTTAACCAGACTTTGGAAATGTTACTTTATTGGACTGAAACCCCCAACATCCACCAGCATGGGCAGTGGACACAGTGGTGGGAGGATGTTGGGAATTTCATCCCACATGTGCAGACTCAACTCTGAAAAAGTCTTGCGTGGGATGAGATCCCTTGTCTCTAATGTTTTCAGCTTTACAGCCTTTATTAGAAGCTTACATCACACAGTGGCAATGGACCATTTGTGTCTGTGGTAGGGGTCACTTGACGTAACACTTTTGTGTACATCCGCACTCAGCTCCCTGCTCCTAGCAGGCTAGCATGCCAAGGAAGGATCCAACTTAGGCTTCTCCTTGCGAGTTGGATTTCCTACATGTGGGCGAAGTTTTATTTTTAAGTAAGGAGCGGATCTAAAAGTAGTACAACCCAGGGACAGAGTTTGACCACTTCCATGAATATTGTGTCATCACAATCGAGGTTCTAGACCGCACACGGCATTCCAAAATGTATGCAAAGTGTGTTACAACAAGGGTAAGAGGAGATGCATTTGCCTTCTTTCCTTTCAAAAGTTTCTCTCAGCGTTTGGAACTACCACTTCTGTGGACTACGGCTCCCAGGATCTACGAGGTTCTGGGAGTTTTAGTTCAAACGTGGTGTTCTGGGCACCACAATATTGAGAAGCTGGAGCGTGTCCAGAGGAGGGTGAGCAAAATGGTAAAGGATCTGGAAAGCATAAAACCCAATGAGAAGCGACTTAGGGAACTGGGTGTGTTTAGCCTGGAGAAGAGATGGTTAAGAGGTGATCTGATAGCCCTCTAAATATTTGAAGGGATGTCATATTGAAGATAGATCAAGCTTGTTTTCTGCTGCTCCAGAGAATAGGACCCAGAGCAATGGATGCAAGCTACAGGAAAAAAAATTCCACCCCAATAGTCACAATGCAAATGTTAAAAAGTTTTTTCCTCTTAATTTCAACACAATGGACAAAGGAAAGGAATCATTTAACTGTAGATTCCGTCATGGGTTTGTTGTTATTAAAGTACAGTTTTAAGCATTATTCTTGCTCAGCGTTCTATAAGTATATTGCAAGCCGACATGGCATTTAAATGACGATACGTTCATCAGAAAAATATGGTCCAGTACATAATAAATTACAATACACTCTCTTGGCCTCAGAGGATGGCAATGGCAAACCCTCTCCGAAGAAATGTGCCAAGAAAACCCCAGGATAGGTTTGCCTTTTGTGTTGTTGTTTTTTTGTTTGTTTTTTGTTTTGTTTTTTATTATTTAAATTTCCATAGACATAAAAAAAAAACATAAATACACATAACAAAAAACACAACATAACATTAATTATAAAAATATTTACATAAAAAAGCTTCCCTTCCTTGATCTTGGTCATCTACAAATCCAACATGTCTTTCAAGTATTTTCACTTACATCTGTACTGTTTGCATTATCAAATTTACTTACAAAGTCATAAGATAAATATATATATATATATATATATATATATATATATATGATAGTCATGTACCCATCACATTCTTTATGATTGACACTCAGATATGATTACTATTGTTTCAAATCATTTCATTGCCATTTTTTAAATATTTGTACCAACCTGAACATCTATTCGATTACATAAAATATTGTGTCTCTTAACTTAATGATAGTTCATTATGACCATATATTAGATAAATATTGAGTGACCGGTATCCATTCCTTTTCAAACTTTTCTTTTGTTTGATCCCTTATAGCATAAGTCAATTTGTCCAGTGCCATCACATCATATAATTTAATCTGCCAGTCCTTGATTAACGGATCTGCTTGGTCTTTCCATTTCTTAGCATAAACAGCTCTAGCAGCGTATAGCATATAAAAGATTATCGTCCCATGTTTATCTTCTATTTTATTATTTACCATACCAAGCAGAAACCCCAGACTTGGGGTCCACGGTCTCGCTCTTTGCTGTTGGCGAGTGAGGAGGGAACAAAATGGTGTGCGCGCCTGTGGTGCGTGCGCAGGGCCGTGCACGGGAGCGCGCAGCCATTGAAATCAATGGGACTCCAGGGAAATGTATCCCTATGAGACCTGAATTATTTTTCCTTAACATGACATCGGTATTGGACAAAGCAATTCAAAAAGAACATTGGAAATTAATTTTATATATGGCGACATCTGCACGCATTCTCTTAGCTAAATATTGGAAAGGGATAACAATACCATCAATTGAAGAGCGGCTAATAAAACTACTGGATATGATTGAACTAGATAAACTTACATGCAGACTAAATAATAAGTCATTAAAAGAAGTAGGAAAAGATTGGATACCAGTGATAAAAGATTGGAGAAAAGATTGGCATGGCTCGATTATATAATGTCTTGCAATGAATGGGGAATGAACATTTACAAGAAGACTGTAGACTCGATATAAACATATGGTTTGGTTTTTTAATAACCTTCTCTTTGATTGTTATACTTTTATTTTGAAATCTTAGTAACGCTGTAAGAGTAACTTTATAGTGACCTTATAGTAACTTTGATTTAAATACTACGTAAGGTAAAAAAAAATAACAGAGTTAAGAGTTAAAAGGACGTAATTGGTCCTCAGCCATTATGAATGTAGAAGTCTTTCATTCTCACAAATATAACTAATTACTAGGAATGGCCAGTATGTAAATAATACCATTGGCTATGTTTTATTTGTATGTTATAAAGGTTATAAATAAAATATTAAAAAAAGAGAAATCAATGGGACCCCAATATTGGCGATTTTTCCGATTCATGGGGTGTGTGTGTCTGGAATGGATCCCCCGCGAATCGGGAGGGACGACTGTATTTTGTAATATCCTACATTTTGCAGTGCTTTGTCCTCCTTTGCGGTTAGGACATCTGGTTGTACGCAGGAATAAACCTTAGTTCTCAGTTTGGTACAAAGAAACATTTTAATGTCTGTTAACTCTCCTTTAAACAGAATGGAAGGTATCATTTAGAAAAGTGTTGCTTTTAGATGATGCATGCTGGCATCTTGGATTCATTTATAACCTTGACGGCACAGTGGTTAAATGCCTGTATTGCAGCCACTCACTCACAAACCACAAGGTTGTGAGTTCAAGACCGGCCAGGGGCTCAGGGTCGACTTAGCCTTGCATCCTTCCATAGGTTGCTAACATGGTACCCAGCTTGTCGGGGGCAATTACCGGTAGCTTACAGTTGTAAACCGCTTAGAGACTGCATAGCACAGTATGAAGCGGTATATAAATGAAGCTGCTATTGCTATTGGTCACCCTGAGTTCTGCGCATTGTCTTACGGTTCTCTCGCTCTTCCCTCCCCAGAGCCACTGCCGCCATGGGCCCCTTCTCCAAGCTCTCTCCCCAGCATTTGAAGGAGTCCATCCTAAAGGGCAGGAAGCGGAAGCGGAAGAAGAAGCCCGCAAGTGTCCCGCAAGTGGCGGAGGACACCTTCGGGCGCACAGTGGCCCGCAGCGTGGGTGGCTTTGCCTTGGGCATGACCATTGCCGGCGCCTACGGGGCGCTGGTCATTTTCGTCCAGGGGTACAACATCTGGTACTGCCTGCTGTCGACCATCACCCTGGCCCTTGGGCTCGCCCTTGGCATGGCTTTCTCTTGCAAAGTCAGGGTCACCGTTCTGCTCACGCTGCCCCAGATTTTCTCCAGTAAGTGCCAATATCCAAACCGAAACGTTTGGGTGTTTCAATAGCAGCCCAGCCAGATGGAAATGGGCAGTTCAACGGTAACAGAAACCGGTGGTGTCCCTAAGATTGGTGCCACCCGGTGCGTTAACTCAAGGTGTCACTCCCCTCATTGTCTTCCTCCCATTTCACACCATAGAGAAGCCTTAGTCATGCTTTTTGCACTACCGTTACTCATAAATCGTAATTCCCGTATACCACTGAATGTCATGCTACTAGTGGTGACGTAAACAACCAGCAAAATTAAAATGATACCTTCAGATTACAATATCATACACAGAACCTAAATGTATTTACATAGTGAAGATTTGGCTAAAATGTGATTATTATTTTTTTTAAAGAAAAATTTAAAATAATTTAAAAAAATTAATTTTTTAAAAAAATCTTTTTAAATTTGAAATTTTAAATGAGAGAAAATGGATAAAAATAAGGAAAGGAAAGGGGAAACTTTATGGGAAGAAGGAAGATAGTAAAGTAAGACGTCAGGTTAAGTTCTTTTCTATTTCTCTTATATTAGTTGGGTTAGTCCAGGGGTCGCCAACCTACGGCCCGCGGGCCGCATCCAGCACACGGACCCCCGCTTACCGGCCCCCGCTGACCCCCACCACCATCGCCACCACCGCCGCCTGCCACCGCCACCATGAATTCTGGCCGTCGTGTGGCCGTGCATGTCGCGGCTGCCGTTTTGTTTGCCAAAATGGCAGCCGCGACTCGTTTGCGCATGCACAGGAGTACTGAGCATGTGCAAACGAGTCGCAGCCACCATTTTGGCAAACAAAATGGTGGCCGTGACATGCGCGGAGGCAGCGGCAGAGCGCACGGCGGCGGCGGAGGCAGCATGCACGGCGGCGGGGGTCACGTGCGCATGCGGCAGCGGGGTTTGTGTGCATGCGCTTGCACACGTGCCACCATTCCCCCCCGGCCCACCAGAAGGGCCCGCTGCAAGGGACCGGCCCCAGGTAAAGGAAGGTTGCCGACCCCTGGGTTAGTCTTTTCAGTCAGTTTGTCATGTAGATGTACAAATGTTTGTAAGTGTTGGTGAATGTGTTCATGTTTGCAAATATACATACGGGTATAAGCCTAATAAAAATATTAAATATTACCACCCAGCCTAGAATAAGAAGAACCCTTACTTCTTAAAGGATGGGTGGGATTCGGGATTTTATGTTTTGTTTAATGTATGGAAATTGTAATGTTGTAAGCCGCCCCGATTGCTCTGCAGAGGGGTGGGATATAAATAAAAATTATTATTATTATTATTATTATTATTATTATTATTATTATTATTAAAAACAACACACTTATGTTCTTACATTTTCAAAGGACTCTGGTTCCTAATTCTTGTGCATCCCTCTTTCTCTTTGTCGCCTCTTGCAGGAGAAGGCAAAACCATGCTGATGTTTCTAGCCTTTGGCTTGGCCATAGAAGGTCCCTTTGCCAACATCATCCGGAACTTCACCCGCAGCGCTGAGGCCGTATCCTGTGGTGCTGAGCTTGCCCTGAACCAGACGGCGGAAATGCTGCAGAGGGCACGCGAGCCCTTGCTTAGTGAGATACTTTCTTACTATAGATCCCAAGCAAGAGTTTGGAAAAGTTCCTTTTGGGGGGTATACAGATAGCTACAGGATTACATAGAATCCTAGAGTTGGAAGAGACCCCAAGGGCCATCCAGTCCAACCCCATTCTGCCATGCAAGAACTCTCAATCAAAACATATCTGACAGATGGCCATCCCGTCTAACTCCAATCTACCATGCAGGAACTCACAATCAAAGCACCCCCGACAGATGGCTATCCAGCCTCTGTTTCAAGACCTCCAAAGAAGGAGACTCTACCACACTCTCAGGGAGTGCATTTCCCGGTCGAACAGCTCTAACATTATATCCACCTATAATGTTTAGGTGGGATCTCTTTTCCTGTAGCTTCCATCCATTGTTCCAAGTCCTAGTCTCTGGAGCAGCAGAAAACAAGCTTGCTCCATCCTTAATATGACATCCCTTCAAATATTTAAAGAGGGCTATCATATCCCCTCTTAACCGTCTCTTCTTCAGGCTAAACATACCCAGTTCCCTAAGTCGTTCCTCATAGGGATTCATGGTTTCCAGACTCTTCACCATTTTAGTCACCCTCCTTTAGACACGTTCCAGTTGTTTAACATCCTTTTTGAATTGTGGGGCCCAGAACTGGACACAGGATTATTCCAGGTGGGGCCTGACCAAAGCAGAATACAGTGGCACTATTACTTCCCTTCTAGATACTATACTTATTTTGATGCAGCCTAGAATTGCATTGGCCTTTTTAGCTGCCACATCACACAATAATAATAATAATAATAATAATAATAATAATAATAATAATAATAATTTTTATTTTCATGCCGCCTCTCTGCAGCGCAATCGAGGCGGCGTACAGCAGATAAAAACAACATAACAAGTTAAAACAGTCAAACAACCCTTCCCTAACCCACCCATCCCCGACAGATGTTAATTTATGCTATGTTTGTCTTTATTGTTTACACTGAGAAATATATACATATTTTACTGATAGTTTCCTGACTCCTGGGTTTGCTGGCTGAGAAATAAGTTGCCACCCAACTAGTAAATGTGGTCCTCATTCATTACGTGCCTCTTGTCTGTTCTGTTGTCTGCCCAGATGCATTGCAGAAAATCAAGGATATTGCCCAGAAGGCCAAAGTGGTCGGAGATCGTGTCCGAAAGCTCTTCCGGTCAGTCATGGACTCTGTGAAGCATGTAGGTGAGTACCAGGAGAGCAAAATAGAAAAGAGGGAAAGGGAGAAGGGGGAAAGTCCAAAGGGATGCACCTATCCTTCAACATTTCACAGATGAAAACCGGGACATGTGTGGCCGAGCAACATCAGAGTGTGGTCAAGATGGCAAAGCTATAAAATAAGAAGAACACGTAAGTGAGGAGAGGCTGCAGCAGTTTGCTTTTGCTGAAGTGTATTGTGAAAGGCAAGATTCCTCCTCCTCTTCCACTCTTTAGTCTGGAGAATAATCATAGAATCATAGAATCCTAGAGTTGGAAGATACCCCCAAGGGTCATCCATTCCAACCCCATTCTGCCATTCCGGAACTCAAAATCAAAGCATCCCCGACAGATGGCCATCCAGCCTCTGTTTAAAGACCTCCAAAGAAGGAGACTCCGCCACTCTCCGAGGGAACAATACTGCTATACACCTATGAAGCAAGAAGGTCAGGTAGGTGTATAGGTGCTATAGGTGTATAGCAGTACTGTTCACTACCTGACCTCCTTGGTTTATAGGTGTATAGCAGTACTGTTTAGTACCTGATCTTCTTGGTTCATAGGTGTATAGCAGTACTGTTTAGTACCTGATCTTCTTGGTTCACAGGTATATAGCAGTACTGTTTAGTACCTGATCTTCTTGGTTCATAGGTGTATAGCAGTACTGTTTAGTACCTGATCTTCTTGGTTCATAGGTGTATAGCAGTATTGTTCAGTACCTGACCTTCTTGGTCTGTAGGTGTATAGCAGTACTGTTCACTACCTGACCTCCTTGGTCCGTAGGTGTATAGCAGTACTGTTTAGTACCTGATCTTCTTGGTTTATAGGTGTATAGCAGTACTGTTTAGTTCCTGACCTTCTTGGTCCATATGTGTACAGCAGTATTGCTTAGTACCTGACCTTCCTGATTCATAGGTGTATCGCAGTATTGTTCAGTACTCTGCAAGAATTTCCAGTGTCTCCACACACAGACAAACAAATGTCTTTGCACCGCAATGGAAGCAGGGCTCAGCCTTTGAATCCTGATGGCCAAAGAATGGATGATAGATGTTTCCTGCTGACCATCTGACCAGCAGCCACTCATCCAAGTGACCCCTCTGGATGCTGTTTCTCTCTCTCGTTTTTCGCAGCCCGCTGCCTGCGCAATGTCTGGTACTGGCTGCTTCACCTGGGTGAGATCTGCAACCAGGAAATGGGCACCCCCTACAGAAAGTGCATCAAAATCTTTGAAAATGCCAAGGATGAATGCCAGCGCGTCGTCCCCATCTTGTACTACCTCTGTTACGTTGTGCTGTTGTTCAAGTACCTCTGCGGCCTGGCAAACGGTGAGTGGCACCCTTGACTACACTTCAGCCTGGCTAGCGATTGCATCCCACCAACATGAACATCGCTCCACTGGCTGCCAATTCATTTCTGGGCAAAGTCAAAATTTGGTTATTACATTTAAAGCCCTATATAGGACTTTATCACACGGGGGAAATCCTGTGCAGAAATGGGGTTTTACATTTGGGGGAAACCCGCAAAAGCGGGTCGATTTTCACACAAACGAAAAGGAGTCAAAGGCCACTTCTTTTTACTTTCGGAAAAAGTAAAAGTATAGCGGTATTGTTCAGTACTTGACTTTCCTGGTTCATAGGTGTATAGCAGTATTATTCAGTAATTCCCAGTTTCTCCCGAAAGTAAAAAAAGACTATTTTCCATTCAGGTTAACAACACTTTAACAGCAATGTGTGTGAAAATCAACCCACTTGATTTAATACTTTTTTAAGGGGGGATATGGGAGATGGATTGTATTTTATATTTTAATATTGTTAGCCGCCCCGATTGTTCTCAGAGGGGCGGGGTATAAATTATTATTATTATTATTATTATTATTATTATTATTATTATTACTTTTGCGGGTTTTTCCCAGCTTTTAAATTCCATTTCTGCACGGGATTTCCCCCGCGTGATAAAGTCCATAATTTGGGTCCATGTTACCTATGGGATCTCTTCCTCCTGTACAATTCACCCCATATACTACAATCTTACAGTTACTAGGTTGGTAACTGTCAGCCAGAGGACTTTTTCTTGAGCCGCCCCTGGATCATGGAATGGCCTGCCAGAAGAGATTCGACAGCCAAATATGCTGTCTAAATTTAAAAGAGCATTAAAGACCAGTCTCTTCCAGCAGGCTTATCCAGATGGTTTTTAAATTGTGAATTTGAAATGATGGACATGCAGGGTGTTGATAGGTGGATGCTCTCAAGTACTTAGAATCATAGAATCCTAGATTTGGAAGAGATCCCCAAGGGCCATCAAATCCAACCCCATTCTGCCATGCAGGAACTCAAAATCAAAGCATCCCCGACAGATGGCCATCCAGCTTCTGCTTACAGAAACACCAAGAAGGAGACTCAAATGCTCTCAAGTGTTTATATCTGGGGTGGAAAATGTTCAGTCCTTTTAAGAACTGCAACGCCCATCAGGCTTAGCCAGCACAGAGAGGAAAGTGGAATTCCAACAGCATCTGGAGAGGCATGAATTTCTCATACTTGTGGTTTATGATTGATTATTTCATCGCCTTTCTTTCCCACAGTCCTCCTCGTCTTCTGCATCATTCCCAACTACGTTATGCCGTTCCTGCGTGAAAAGGTGGCTGACCGTAAGTATGGAGATTCTGCTCTAGGCTTGGAAGAGTTACTTTTTTGACCACTGATTAGGCTGGGGAATTCTTGAAATTCTTATTCCAACAAACGATATTCATATCCATCCTGCTGCTGACTTGTATTCCATTTGTTACCATAGTGCACCTTTTCATTGATAGGCAAAACTCATCAATAGACTCCCAGCTATTCCATACTGTCTTTGTGCGATAGGTCCCTTCTGCTGCAGTTCCGCTTTTCAGGAAATCACATGTTTGGTGGTGGTGGTGGTGGTGGTGGGAAATCACACAACCATGGGTCACCAAAGCACTATCATGGGGAAAAGTGTGATTAAAAATGGATGCCAAAACTGTATGCTTCCGTTGTTAAACATGCACAGTTGTGATGGGACAGCCGGCTAGCATGATAAAGTCCATTATCTCCTTCATGCCCCCTTCTAAGCTGGGAAAGGAAACTCATTCATCCAGTGACAGAGGAATTCCAGCTTCTTCCCCCCTCCATGCCTCTTTTCTAAGCTTGCAAAGGAAACCCCATCTTCCAAATGATGGCGAGATGGCAAAATCTTCTTTTGCTTCCCCTTCACAACCTCCCTTCAAAGCAGGCAAAGGAAACTCCTTCCTTGCAGGAATACCAAGACTACCGTTACTTTCTTCCTGCATGCAATGTAAAATAAAGAATTTTATTTATTTATTTATTTATTTATTTATGGAGAAACATTGTGAATGTTGCAAACTGGGGCCACACCTGTACAGGAATCCACTGGATCAGCGGTTGGATCTGACATCGAAGTTGGCAAGAGTGCAGTAGCTTCCATGATACCTGAAAGCTCACTAGGAGGGCCAGAAAAAGGTTGTTGACAATGGGAACCGTGCTACAAATGTACATACCCCCGGCCATGGCTAATATCCAATGTTAGGTCTCCTCTCCTTGCTCCTCTTCCTCCTCCTCTGTGCATTTATCTATTTTTAAAAGATTTTGCAACAAAGTGGGTTATGGTAGTGAAAACCAAGGATGCAAGCTTAAGTAGACAGTTAAGCTTATTGCACAGCACTTACAGGAACAGGAACGGAAAGGAACGGAACAGGACAAAAACGCATGTTACTCATAGAATCCTAGAATCCTAGAGTTGGAAGAGACCCCCAGGGCCATCCAGTCCAACCCCATTCTGCCATGCAGGAACTCAACATCAAAGCATCCCCGACAGATGGCCATCCAGCCTCTGTTTAAAGACCTCCAAAGAAGGAGACTCCGCCAAAATCTCTGAGGGAATGTGTTCCATTGTTGAACAGCTCTCACTGTCATGAAGTGCCTCCTAATGTTGAGATGGAATCTCTTTTGCTGTAGATTGCAACCATTGTTCTGGATCCTATTCTCTGGAGCTGCAGAAAACAAGCTTGATCCCTCCTCAATATGACATCCCTTCAAATATTTAAATATATCCCTCTTAACTGTCTCTTCTCCAGGCTAAACTTCCCCAGTTCCCTCAGTCATTCCTCATACGATTTCATGGTTTCCAGACCCTTCACCATTTTAGTCACCCTCCTCTGGACACGCTCCAGTTTTTCAACATCTTTTTTGAATTGTGGTGCCCAGAACTGGACACAGTATTATTCCAGGTGAGGCCTGACCAAAGCAGAATACAGTGGCACTATTACTCCTCTTGATCTAGATACTATACTTCTATTGATGCATCATAGAATCGCATTGGCCTTTTTAGCTGCGGCATCACACTGTTGACTCATGTTCAACTTGTGGTCTACTAGGACTCCTAGTTCCCTTTCACACATAGTCACATTAAACCAGGTGTCCCCCATATCATATCTATGCATTTCATTTTTTTGCCCTAAGTGCAGTGCCTTACATTTTTCTGTGTTGAAATTCATTTTGTTAGCTTTAGCTCAGCTTTCTAATCTATTAAGGTTATTGGTACTGGACAGGAGAACGCCACCAATGCCGCCGGGAGTCCCGTTCCTGGCAGCTGATTTTTGAAGGACGGTTCAAAATCATTCTTCAAAATCAGCTACCAAGAATGTCTGGGGAACGGCTTGGAGACTCCCAGCGGCATTGGTGGCGTTCTCCTGTGCGGTAACGCGCGTTTTTGTTCCTTTCCATTCCCATTCCTGTAAGTGCCGTGCAATAAGCATAAATGCATCAACCAGTTCATGTATGTGCTCCAAAGCTTTCGCCATTCTCATGCTCTCCTGTGACCATCCACAGCGGTTGTGGCCGTGCTGAATCGCATACGAGGGGAGTTTGAGTTCAACATCACCACGATACACAAATACGATGTGGCGGTCAATGCCAGTAAGAGCCTGTCCCAGGTGGCCTTTGACATCATGGAGGACGTCTCAGCGCGCCTGCAGCCAGCAATGGAAGCCGTGGGGCTTTTCGGCTACATGTCCACCTTGGTCATCCTTTTCATCTACATTAAGTGAGTCCTAGAAGAGGCATAAAGAGAAGGGAGGGAAATGTGGTTTTTCATTCCTCAGCTTGGCCTTTCCCCCAACCAGGAGCTCTCTGGATGTGCTGGATTACAACTCCCATCACTCCTAGAAATGCATCTGAGGAAGTAGACTTAAGCCTACGAAAGCTCATGCTGCTAATTTCTTTCTTTCAGTGAGTCTCAAAGGTGCTACAAAATCTCTCTACAGACTGATTCTACATACTAACATGGCTATACCCAATAATAATAATAATAATAATAATAATAATAATAATAATAATAATAATAATATGCATCTGAGGAAGTAGACTTAAGCCTACAAAAGCTCATGCTGCCAACTTTTTCTTTCGCTCCACATAAATAAAGTGTAATATTAATAATAATAATAATACATCACTGTCCTTGCAGAACTCAATTCAGCAGAAGACACAATTTGGGTAGTCAACGAATACACTATACTATCTTTAGCAATGTGTAACACCAGAAATTGTGGAAGAGACTTGGATGTAAATTCCAAATATGAGACTTTTTGTATTGTGGGGGACACATGGCTATTTCCAACAGGGCTTTGCTGTACCGGAGGCGTTATTTGCACGAGGACAGTTTTGACAATATCTACATCACCAAGCCGTTCCTTGAAATGGACACAATACGGAGAAAGAACAAGAGGCCAACTGTCCTGCCTTTGACGGCAAAGGAGAGTACCAAATACATCCGTCCAGGTAGGACAGCCAGCCTGGCTATAATTAAATTATTATTATTATTATTATTATTATTATTATTATTATTTTATTTATTTTTATCCCACCTCTCTGCGTAATACAACTATTGACTCATCCCAAGATAAAATGTTCATAAAATGTCCAACTGTGTATCAGTAGAATATGTCTATGAGATTGTAAGCTCATTTGAAAAACAGTGAGCTAGTAACAAATGGCCCACGAATAGTAAAAAAAAGTCTTTAATTGAAGAAAAATAAAACAAAAGATATTGTGAACCCTTAAAAAAAACCACCAACTGATGGAACTAACTTTTGCTCTCTTAGGCGGATAGGGTAGTACAAGGGCCACTCCTGGGAAAGTCCTGTCTGTAGGTGCCATCAATGGACAAACTGGATGTTTGCAAATAAACACGAATATTGCAAAATGGTAATAAACCTCCAGAGACCTCCTTTCCAAAGCCTTATGGCCACTGACCAGCCTTTGCAAAGGCGAGAAGATCTTTCTGTTTGCCCTATTTCAGTGTTAAAACATACACACATGCACACGCACAAGCAAACTCTCTTCCGACAGGCCTTCCCAGAATAACACTTGCTGTGAGGGGATGAGTTTTAATTTTTCCAGCTGGCACAGCTGATCCTTTGTCTTATTATATTGTTTTAATGTATTGTTTTTTTTAACTCTTTTCTGATTTAATCTTGTTTTAAGGGGGGGAGGGCAGATTATGGGAGGAGGGAATGTTTTAACTTGTCATGTTTTAAATGCTGTAACCCACCTCGATTACCATGCAGAGAGGCGGGCTATAAATAAAACTTATTATTATTATTATTATTATTATTAAACATCCTAAAATGTCTTCTCGCGCAGCCTCGCTCGTCTTACCACGTAAACACCAACTTCGCTACGCCCTGACTCTCGCCTCAGTCTTTCGCCAAATGATCTTGGTCATCCTGCTCATTGCTGCTGACTACTCCGTCTTCTGGCTCTTTGACTTGGTACGGTATCAGCTGCAGGGCGAAATCGTGGCAAGAGGTAAGAGGGAGGAGGAGGGAAGAGGAGAGGAACTGGGCACAGATTGCCCCAGCATTCAGCACACTGGGCCTCAGAGGCCGGCTTTCTGCTGCCTTTGAGGACCTGGTTTCTAAGAATTTCCAGAACCTTTTGCGCAAATCTGTCAGTTTTGCTTTCACCCACATTCAGAGCTGCAAAGTTTAGTAAAGGCTGATTAATGATGGGGTGAGCTCCTGTCACTAGTCCCAGCTTCTGCCAACCTAGCAGTTTGAAAGCATGCTAATGCAAATAGATAAATAGGTACCACTTTGGTGGGAAGGTAACAGTGTTTGGGGCAACCATGCTGGCCACATAATCACTGGAGTCTTTTTTTTTTTTTTTGGCGGATTCAACATTTTTATTTATGAAATAAACTTAATATACAAATGAATGTTAAAATACACATCATTCTATACTCCATATCCTTTCACATCTATTATTTAAAATACATTTCTCCGCTCCCAAACGATCCCTAAATTTCCTGAAATAATAACCAGTTACAACTACTGTTAGAATCGCTTATTCCAAAAAAGAAAGAAAGAAAACAAAACAGAACAAAACAAAATCTTCCTATTGACTTAATTTAACTATAGAATTTAAATTATGCCTCTCATATTAGTTTTCCACCAAATTGTCTTTGTTTTGTTTGACCTCCTTTAAGTCTCTTTCAAGATGCAAGAAAACTTTCAATTTTTTCCCATTTTGAAATAAAAGATTTCTCTTGTTTATCCTTAATTAACATTGTCAATTTGTCCATTTGCATTAAATTTCTTATTTTCTCTTTCCATTCCGAGAACATTTGCATATTATTAACTTTCCAATATTTAGCTATAACCAATCTTGCCCCAGTAATTAAGTACAAGATTACACCTATTTCCTCTTTTTTCAAAACCCCTTTTAAGCTTTCCGTTATATTTAATAAATACAGTTTGGGGTCCATTCGTATTTTAATGTTGAAGATTGATGTAATTTTGCTGTGGATAATCTTCCAAAATTCTTTTACCACTTCACAAGTCCACCACATGTGGTAAAGCTTAGCATCTTTTTGATTGCATTTCCAGCACCTGCCAGTTTCTTCCTTATTTTGCTTCACAGTCTTTGCAATCTTTGACGGATAAAGGTGCCATCTAAACAAAACTTTATACCACTGGAGTCTTCTTTGACAATGCTGGCTCATCGGCTTAGTAATCGAGATGAGCACCACCCCTTAAGGTTGGACATGACTTGACAACCTTGTCAACGGGGAATACCTTTACCTTTACCGTTAGTGGTTAAGATGCCAATTATGGCAATCATAAGGTCGGAAGGTTGGCAGTTCGAGGCCCGGGTGCTGCATGATGGGGTGAGCTCCTGTCGCTAGTCCCAGCTTCTGCCAACCTAGCAGTTTGAAAGCATGCAAATGCAAGTGGATAAATAGGTACCACTTTGGTGGGAAGGTAACAGCGTTTGGTGCAGTCATGCTAGATCCATGATCACAGAGTAGTCTCTGACAACGCTGGCTCTTCTGCTTAGGAATGGAGATGAGCATCACCCACCATGGTCGGACACAACTTGACAACCTTGTCAATGGGGAATACCTTTACCTTTTTATTTAATGTATCTGTAACTCTGGGACCCATCAGGGCCTCTGAGGTAATGCGCAATCAATAAAAACATTTGTAAATAAATAACTATATCCTGCCTTGAATCCCATTTTGAGAGAAAGGTGGGATATAAATTCCATAAATAAATAAACTCGCTCCTCCATAATTGTGGCTTTGACTTTTGTGGATTTGATTATTCACGGATTTTAATAATATGTTCTCTATAGGAATATCTAGCTCCTCCTACACAACTCTATGGTCAACTTTAACCAAAAGTCACACTGAAGGACCTAGAGATTCCTAGAGAGAACCCTCCACTGGGCATTTGTAGTTCCTCCACCGCAATTCTTTGGTCAATGTCTGGCAGATGCCGACCACAGAGTTGCACTGGAGGACCTAGAGATTCCTAGAGATTCCACTGGGCATTTGTGGCTCCTCCAGTGCAACTCTATGGTCAATGTCTGGCAGATGTTGACTCTATAGTTGCACTAAAGGACCTAGAGATTACTAAAGAAAACATTTCTCTAGGCACCTGTAGCTCCTCCAGCCTAATTCTATGATCAATGTCTGGCAGATGTTGACCAGGGTTGTACTGGAGGACCTAGAGCAGGGGTCGGCAAGGTTTTTTTTACCTGGGGCTGGTTGCTGGTTCCCAGGTCTTCCACCGGGCTGGGGGGGAAAATGATGGGGCTTGCGCTCCGTGTGCACGCACGGCCCCCGCCGACCCCTGCTGCCGCTGCCGCCAACCTCTGCCGCCACCGCGCACGTTGCCAAAATGGGAGCCGCAACTCGTTTGCACATGCGCGGCGGCGGGGGTCGGCAGGGGTCGGCGGGCCGGGTGCGGCCCGCAGGCCGTAGCTTGCCGGCCCCTGACCTAGAGATTCCTAGAGAGGTGTTCTCTCAGGGAAAAACATAGTGCTTTTGTTATGTGCGATTTACCCCTAACCACAGCGAATGTGGAGGGATGAGTGTGAATACCATATGGTAAGCTGACATGGTAGGAGGCATTCTTTTCAGGTACCTTGGACCCAACACATTTAGGGCTTTTCATAGGTCTTGTCCAGCACCTTGAATTGGGCTTGGATCATAGTCTGGCTACCACATTTTGCACTAACTGTGTGTGTGTGTGTGTGTGTGTGTGTGTGTGTGCATGGGTGCATTCCCGTCAACCTATGGCGATCCCATGAATTTCATAGGGTTATCTTAGACAAGGAATGCACAGAACGGGTTTTGCCAGTTCTTATTGGCCACATTCTTCAGGAATTGAACCTCCCTGTTTAGTGGCAGGTCTTAACCGTAAGACATGCCTCATATTTCTGAGAATTTCCCTCTGCTGATGGCCTGAACTTTGTCTCACAGCCCCGATGACAATGAGTGTCACTGTGAATGGGACCGGCTATGCAGGAGAGATGTATCGTGACATGGTCTCAGCGTTTGAGGTGCTGCAGCAAGGGAACATCAGCGTGCTCTCCCAGAAATGTCGCTTGCGCCCAGCGGAGCCGGATTACCATGGCTATATAGTGATTGGTAATTGAATTGGGGAAATAGTTTGCAGACACACATACACACACATACTAAGTCCCCCTATGTGGGCAAAAGTCAGGTGGAGAATCCTCACTGGCTTCGCTGTGCAAATGAGGCCAAAATGTCACCCGGATGGGTGGAAAACAATACTAGTGAGGTGTGAAGTCAAAGGATTTCATGGCCAGCATCCATAGGTTTTTGTGGGTTTTTCGTGCTGTGAGGCCATGTCCTAAAAGAATGTATTCCTGATGTTTGGCCTATATCTGTGGCTGGCATCTTCAGAGAATGCTGGCATGGAGGTGTGTGGGGTATATATACTATAATCCTCTCGACCAAGGTTCACACAGTATATATATAGGCTTGCAGTATTATATGTATAGGCGAAGGAGACGCATGCCACCTTGTGGACACAGTTCAGTACTGCAAGCCAATATTTTTTATATATAAAAAATAAAATATTAGTTGAATTATAAAAAAATTAAAATATAAAATAGTTTGTATTTAATTAAATTTAAAATATAAAATTTAAAATATAAAGAATAAAAAATAGAAATTAAAATATAAAAAATATGAATATATATATATATACATATATATATATGTATATATATATATATATATATATATATATATATATTTGAATGGGCTTGCAGTACCACACTGAGTACATCAGATGGCGAGCTTCTCCCCCTTTTATATGTATAGGACAAGGAGGCATGTGCTGCCTTGTGGACACAGTTTGGTACTACAAGCCAATATTATTTATATGAAAAAATTAAAATTAAAATATTAATTGAACTATAAAAAAATTAAATATAAAATAGTTTACATTTAATTAAATTTAAAATATAAAATTTAAGATATAAAAAATTAAAAATAGAAATTAAAATATAAAAAAATACAAAAATATATTAATATATATATATATATATATAATATATATGAATGGGCTTGCAGTACCACATTGATTCCACCAGATGGCATGCTTCTCCTTCTCTAATATGTATACGAGAAGGAGATAGGCGCCACCTTGTGGACACAGTTTGGTACTGCAAGCCAATATTATTTATATATAAAATTAAAATTAAAATATTAATTGAACTATAAAAAATTAAAATATAAAATAGTTTGCATTTAATTAAATTTAAAATATAAAATATAAAATATAAAATATATTAAAATATATTAAAATACTATATATATATATATATGAATGGGCTTCCAGTACCACACAGAATCCACCAGATGACAAGTTTCTCCTTCTCTTACATGTATAGAAGAGGAGATGCATGCCACCTTGTGGACACAGTTTGGTACTGCAAGTCAATATTATTTATATATAAAAATTAAAATTAAAATATTAATTGAACTATAAAAAAATTAAATATAAAATAGTTTGCATTTAATTAAATTTAAAATATAAAATTTAAGATATAAAAAATTAAAAATAGAAATTAAAATATAAAAAAATACAAAAATATATTAATATATATATATATATAATATATATGAATGGGCTTGCAGTACCACATTGATTCCACCAGATGGCATGCTTCTCCTTCTCTAATATGTATACGAGAAGGAGATAGGCGCCACCTTGTGGACACAGTTTGGTACTGCAAGCCAATATTATTTATATATAAAATTAAAATTAAAATATTAATTGAACTATAAAAAATTAAAATATAAAATAGTTTGCATTTAATTAAATTTAAAATATAAAATATAAAATATAAAATATATTAAAATATATTAAAATACTATATATATATATATATGAATGGGCTTCCAGTACCACACAGAATCCACCAGATGACAAGTTTCTCCTTCTCTTACATGTATAGAAGAGGAGATGCATGCCACCTTGTGGACACAGTTTGGTACTGCAAGTCAATATTATTTATATATAAAAATTAAAATTAAAATATTAATTTAATTATTTAAAAAATTAACATATAAAATAGTTTGCATTTAATTAAATTTAAAATATAAAAAAATGAGATATATATATATATATATATATATATTATATATGGGCTTGCAGTACCACACTGAGTCCACCAGATGACAAGTTTCTCCTTCTCTTATATGTATAGGAGGAGATGCATGCCTCCTTGTGGACACAGTTTGGTACTGCAAGCCAATATTATTTATATATAAAAATTAAAATTAAAATATTAATTTAATTATTAAAAATTATAATATATAATAGTTTGCATTTAATTAAATTTAAAATATAAAAAATTAAAAATAGAAATTAAAATATAAAAAAATATAAAAATATATTTAATATATATATATATATATGTATGTATGAGCTTGCAGTACCACACTGATTCCACCAGATGGTGATCTTCTTCTCTAATATGTATTCGAGGAGGAGATGTGCGCCACCTTGTGGACACAGTTTGGTACTGCAACCCAATATTATTTATATATAAAATTAAAATTAAAATATTAATTGAACTATAAAAAATTAAAATATAAAATAGTTTGCATTTAATTAAATTTAAAATATAAAATATAAAATATATGAAAATATATTAAAATACTATATATATATATATATATATGAATGGGCTTCCAGTACCACACAGAATCCACCAGATGACAAGTTTCTCCTTCTCTTATATGTATAGAAGAGGAGATGCATGCCACCTTGTGGACACAGTTTGGTACTGCAAGCCAATATTATTTACAAATAAAATTTAAAATTAAAATATTAATTTAATTATTAAAAATTAAAATATAAAATAGTTTGCATTTAATTAAATCAAAAATATAAAATTTAAAATATAAAAAAATTAAAAATAGAAATTAAAATATTATATATATATATATATATATATATGAATGGGCTTGCAGTACCACACTGCTTCCACCAGATAGTGCACTTCTCTTTCTCTAATATGTATTCGAGAAGGAGATGTGCGCTACCTTGTGGACATAGTTTGGTACTGCAAGCCAATATTACTTATATGTAAAAAGTAAAATTGAAATATTAATTGAACTATAAAAAATTAAAGTATAAAATAGTTTGTATTTAATTAAATTTAAAATTTAAAATTTAAAATATAAGAAATTAAAATATAAAAAATTAAAATATAAAAATATATTAAAATATTATATATATATATATATATATATATACACACACATATATATATATATATATATATATGAATGGGCTTGCAGTACCACACTGAGTCCACCAGATGGCACGCTTCTCTTTTTCTTATATGTATAGAAGGAGACGCGTGCCACCTTGTGGACACAGTTTGGTACTGCAAGCCAATATTATTTACAAATAAAAATAAAAATTAAAATATTAATTGAATGATAAAAAAATAGTTTGCATTTAACTAAATTTAAAATATAAAATTTAAAATATAAAAAAATAAAATATTACAATATATAAAAATATTAAAATATATTAAAATATTTATATGAATGGGCTTGCAGTACCACACTGATTCCACCAGATGGCGCGCTTCTCCTTCTCTTATATGTATACGAGAAGGAGAAGCGCACCATCTGGTGGTACTCCAAGCCCATTCATATATATCTTATACTTTCAATTTTATATTTTAAATTTAATTAAATACAAACTATTTTATATTTTAATTTTTTTATAGTTCAATTAATATTTTAATTTTAATTTTTATATATAAATAATATTGGCTTGCAGTACCAAATTGTGCCCACAAGGCGTCGCATGTCTCCTTCTCCTATACATATGACAGAAGGAGAAGCGTGCCATCTGGTGGATTCAGTGTGGTAGTGCCAGCCCATTCATATATATATATATATATATATATAAAATTTTATTTTTTTTATATTTTAATTTCTATTTTTTATATTTATATTTTAAATTTAATTAAATAGCAACTATTTTATATTTTAATTTTAATTTTTACATATAAATAATATTGGCTTGCAGTACCGAACTTTTTCCACAAGGTGGCACACGTCTCCTTCTTCTATACATATAAGAGAAGGAGAAGCACGCCATCTGGTGGATTCAGTGTGGTACTGCAAGCCCATTCATATAATATTTTAATATATTTTTATATTTTAAATTTTTGATATTTTAAATTTTATGTTTTAAATTTAATTAAATGCAAAAAACTTTACATTTAATTTTTTATAGTTCAATTAATATTTTAATTTTAATTTTTATATAAAAATAATATTGGCTTGTAGTACCGAATCGTGTCCACAAGGCAGCGCAGGTCTCCTTCTCCTATACATGTAAGAGAGGGAGAAGCACGGTACTGCAGAGTGGTACTGCAAGCCCATTCAATATTTTAATATATTTTTATATTTTAAATTTAATTAAATACAAACTATTTTATATTTTAATTTTTTATACTTCAATTAATATTTTAATTTTAATTTTTACATATAAATAATATTGGCTTGCAGTACTGAACTGTGTCCACAAGGAGGCGTGTGTCTCCTCCTTGTATAAATATCAGAGAATGAGAAGCATGACATCTGGTGGAATCAATGTGGTACTGCAAGCCCATTCATATATATAAATATATATATAATATTTTAATATATTTTTAAATTTTAATTTATATTTTTTATTTTTTATTTTAAATTTTATATTAAATACAAACTATTTTATATATTAATTTTTTATAGTTCAATTAATATTTTAATTTTAATTTTCATATATAAATAATATTGGCTTGCACTACCACACTGTGTCCACAAGGTGGTGCACGTCTCCTTCTCCTATACATATGAGAGAAGGAGAAGCATGCCATCTGGTGGAATCAATGGGGTACTGCAAGCCCAATCATATATATATATATATATATATACTTATATATATATATATATATATATATATATATATTCATATTTTATATATTTTAATTTCT
>JANUYF010000016.1:8473448-8515948 GCA_026167975.1 Phrynosoma blainvillii
GGGTTTGCGTATTGCTTTCTTGTAATTTTTTCTGATTTTTTTTTTTTAAATGGGAAAAACTCAGGCTGAACTCAAATTTCTCACCCCACTGTGTTTTTCTGTGTTCCAGTTGGAAGGATGAGTGACAATGGAAAACAGACGGCGGGAGCCAAAGACAGGGAGCAGTTTGTAGCATTTTTCCCCCAAATTGTGAAGGATCTGACAGAAGATGAGCTCCACCAGGAGGATGTGGCTGATGCGGTTGCCAGGTTGAAAGAGGTGAGGGCTGAAGCAGGCACTGATCTTTAAACAGAGGCTGGATGGCCATCTGTCGGGGATGCTTTGATTTTGAGTTCCTGCATGGCAGAATGGGGTTGGACTGGATGGCCCTTGGGGTCTCTTCCAACTCTAGGATTCTATGATGGAAAGATTTTTCTTAAACAGGAGACCGTGAATGGGGAATGAGATGTTTTCAGAGTTCTGACTAAATGAGAGGTATGTCCAACCCCATTCTGCCATGCAGGAACTCAAAATCAAAGCACCCCCGACAGATGGCCATCCAGCCTCTGTTTAAAGACCTCCAAAGAAGGAGACTCCACGTTCTTCAAGGGAGTGTGTTCCACTGTCAAACAGGTCCTACTGTCAGGAGGTTCCTCCTAATATTGAGGTGGAATCTCTTTTCCTGTAGCTTGCATCCGTTGCTCTGGATCCTAGTCTCTGGAGCAGCAGAAAACAAGCTTCCTCCATCCTCAATATGACACCCCTTCAAATATTTAAAGAGGGCTTTCATATCCCCTCTTAACCATTTCTTCTCCAGGCTAAACATACCCAGTTCCCTAGGTAAGGGAAGATCCATGTATGCTGCCTTTAAAACATTGGAGAAGAAAAGTGCTATATAAATGTAATTATTTGTGGCTCAGCATAATGTAACCTCCCTACACTAGATCTGAGCCATATACCACCACCCCAGATTTACCGTACAGCCTCTGAAGCCCCTTGCACAGCCATTCCATGCTTCATTGGGAGTGGGCAAGATTGGAAAAGCATCTTGCCACATTCTCATAGCCGAGTATGAAATGATTACAGCAGCGCTGAGATCCTTGGAAGACCCCAGCAGATCTCAGCACTAAGGTCATCATTTCATAGCTGGCTCCAGGGACATAGCTAGACACTTTTCCAGTCCTGCCTGCTTGCCAAAACTCACGCAATTGCTGCGCAAGAAGTTTTGGAGGCTCTTCCGTATGTTGGTGGGGGGCTTCAGCCACTGTGAAGAGAGGAAAGGAAGCATGCCGACCTGCAGCACCAAAAATAAAGGGCATACGAGTGAAAGGGAAATGTACACCTGCATATCTCCTATCTAAAGTTCATTTTAGGCAAGTTTGACAGGCTGCAGCACAAAATGTTGCCACTCTAAAAGATGTAACAGGATGGGGTGGGATTTGGGATTTTTATGTTCAGTTTAGATTGTATTAATACCGTATTTTCCGGCGTGTAAGACGACCCGCGTATAAGACAACCCCCCATTTTCCCAGTCAAAATATAGAGTTTTAGCACCTCTATCTTCATTATCCTTATACTCGGCATATAAGACGACCCCCCCCCCCCACTTTAGCCACAGATTTTGCAGGTTAAAAGGTCGTCTTATATGCCGGAAAATACGGAATAATAATAATAATAATAATAATAATAATAATAATAATAATAATAATAATTAATTGTAATATCAATCAGTAACTGGCAGCGTCGTAACAAATATCTTTGTGCACATTTCTCCTGCAGGTAGTTGAATACAATGCCATTGGTGGGAAATACAACCGAGGACTTACTGTAGTATCTGCTTTCCGGGAGCTGGCTGGGCCAGATCAACAGGATCAGAAGAGCTTTCAACAAGCTATGGTTGTTGGCTGGTGCATTGAATTGGTGAGTATTTTCTTCCAGCGATAGAAGAGGTGTAGCCCAAGGCCACTGTGGGCTAGGTTACTTATAATCTGAACTTTCCATGTATCTCTGTCTAGCAACTCTAGGAAAAGACTGTGAACTGGGCCCAGAAAATTGGTATTATTCTGGTTTTTTTGTGCTTCCTGTTACAGCAGGGAGAGACAATCAGATGCATTTTCTATTTCTTTTTCTGCCTGATCAGAATAATAATAATAATAATTTATATCCCGCCCCTCTGCAGAGCAATCGGGGCAGCTTACAACATTAAAATTTCCATACAGATATATTAATACAATCTAAACTGAATATAAAAATCCCAAATCCCACCCATCCTGTTACATCTTTTAGAGTGGCAAAAAGTTTGTGCTGCAGCCTGTCAAACCTCCCTAAAATGAACTTTAGATACCATATTTTCCTGCGTATGACTACTTTTTTACCTGCAAATTCTGTGGCTAAAGTGGGGGGGGGTTGTCTTATACGCCGAATATAAGGATAATGAGGATAGTGGTGCTAAAACTCTTTATTTTGACTGGAAAAATGGGGGGTCGTCTTATACGCCGGGTCGTCTTATACGCCAGAAAATACAGTAATTCATAAATTTGCCTTTTTTACTTTGGTGATCAAATAGTATGGCATAGTTAATATCAATCAATCAATCTTTTATTGACTAGCCCATTGGCCATTTCAAAAAGACTATAGCAAGATAAAATTCAAAGAGAGTGACACAAAATTAAAATCAAGAATGAAGAAAATTACATATAAAATACATAGAAATGAAAATAAAAGCATAGTTAATAGTAGCTCTAGCTTTCGGTCTTAACTTATTTCTTATACGTTAAATTATTTCTTATAGTTTCTTATAGCTTATTTCTTAAACCACAGGTTTTAACATGGATTTCTTGAAGGTTGGTCTCTGACTATAACAATAAAGTTTGATCATATAAATCAATTGGATTTTAGTTCCCAGAAGCCCCAGCCAGCATTCCAATGGCATGGGATTGTGGGAGTCTAAAACATATTATTATTGTTATTATTATTATTATTAAAATATTATTATCTGGAACTCAAAAGGTTATCTCTACCCCTATTTTAAACCAACCCTCTTATAAACCTTTATATATTCCTAATACAGCTCACTGTGAAGAATAAGCTCCATCTTAAGAGGAATTCTCCCTTTGCGTTCATGTAGGAATGCCTCTTCTAAACAGGAATTGTTTTGTATGCATGTGCTTTGTTTCTTTAGAATTTTTACTTTTCTATACATTTCTCCAGATTCAGTCTATTGATTAATTCAAAACTCAGTCAGGTTTTATACAACAGGAAAAAAAATGGCATATTTTCCAATTGTACGTCTTTGTTTTCTTTCCCCATTTCACTCTTTTTCCTTTGTATGTGTTGCTAAATTGTAAAACTTTTGGGATGGCAGCCTGTACTATGACACTTTTGGGAAAGCCTTGTATATAAGCTTGGTTTCGTACAAACAAATAATAAATAATAGTAATATTTCAATATATTTTTCACTTTCTTCATACTTGTCCCATGTTAATACGGAACCAAAGTATGGGTCATTCTGCTTGCACAAATCCATCCTTTTTTGCCTTTTTCTTCTCTTCTCTTCCATTTGGAAATAAGCTCCTTGAGGGCAGAGACTTCTTTCTTGCTTATTTTACTTGCTAAATGTTTGATGATGGTGTCTGATTTCTTTGCAGCTTCAAGCCTTTTTCTTGGTAGCTGATGACATCATGGACCACTCAGTAACACGGCGGGGACGCCTCTGCTGGTATAAAAAGGTAGGTAGTATAGTAAAGCAGGGGTTGGCAACCAACGGCCCACGGGCCGCACCCGGCCTGCCCACCCCCGCCGCCGTGCTGCTGCGTGCGTAGCGACCACCATTTTGTTTGCCAAAATGGCAGCCGCGACTCATTTGCGCATGCGCAGGAGTACTGCACATGCACAAATGAGTCACGGCTGCCATTTTGGCAAACAAAATGGCGGCCGCGTAGCGGCTGGCGGTGCTGGGGGGTGCACGCATGAGTGAGTGTGCCGCCATCCCCCCCTCCCCCCGGCCTGCCGGAAGACCTGGGGACCAGCGACCGGTCCCAGCTAAGTTAACGTTGCTGACCCCTGATAGTAAAGTCTCAAGAGTTGATGTCCCACCTTTTAGAAGTTTCAGATTAAAACCAACTCAGTAAAACAAACATGGAGCTCTTAAGTGCATAGCTAAGCAGGAAGGTTGGCTAGCCAAGCTTTTTCTAAGGGGAAAGAGTTCCCCAGTTTAGGTGCAATCGCAAAGAAGGCTCTGTCTCTCGCTCCATCAGACAAGTTTGCACCAAAGTTGATATGCGTATAGAAAACCCATTCTGTCAGATCTTAGGGATGCAAGAAGACTGGTTTGTGGGGAGATGCTTCTTAAAATCAGTGAGATGCAGCTATTCTGCATTCAGATGTAAATCCCAGCCTTGCAACCTTCTCTGACCTAGTGCCTTCCAGAGGTCTTACACTAAAGCACCCATGAACCCCATCTGACACTATACTCTGAGACGTCTGGAGGGTACCAGGACAGGGAAGGCTGTACTTGGCAAGTGCAACTAAAACCTGAGGAATTAAGAGGGCTTGCAAGCAACCTCAAATGGAAATGCCGTGATACATCAGTGGAAAAGTTAGGGCCAGTAAATAAACATTGTCCTCAGTACTGCAGACTACCTATCTCTTTGCCTAGAAGTAAGGTATGTTGAAAGCAATGGGACCACTGAGCTCATAGGAAGAGCCTTGCTGGATCAGACCAAAGGCGTATCTAGTCCATCATTATGTTCCCATCTTGGCCAGCCAGATTCCTCAGTGGAGAAGCCTAGAAGCTGGATATGAGCATAGCAGTGCTCTGCCAATCTGTTCCAGCTACTGATAAACAAACCATATGTCCCTCTGAAAGAATATATATTCATCAATAACCTTCTCTGTTCATTTATCTACCTCTAAAAGTCATCTGAGGTGGTGGTTATCTTTTGTGATGACTGAAGAAAGACAACTGAAGCATAATGCCCAATGACCCATCTTTGGGAGTTTGTGCTTGAAAGGAAACACTCTGTACACACTCAGAGGCACCATTATTATTGTGTAAGCCAGCATGGTGTAGTGATTTGAGTGTTGGACTATGACTCCAGAGACCAGGGTTTGATTCCCAGCTCTGCCATGAAACCCACTAGGTAACCTTGGGCAAGTCGCACTCTCTCAGCCTCAGGGGAAGCCAATGGCAAACCTCCTCTGAACAAATCTTTCCAAGAAAACCTCATTATAGATTCACCTTAGGGTCACCATAAGTATAAAACAACTTGAAGGCACACAATAGCACCATTACTACTAGTAGTAATGAAATTGTACAATGATTCTGTCTAATATATCTGTATGGAAATTGTAATGTTATAAGCCGCCCCGATTGCTCTGCAGAGGGGCGGGATATTATTATTATTATTATTATTATTATTATTATACCCTGCAATCAGAATGATCTGTAGCTTAACTAAGCCCCACTGTAGCGCCTTATTTTGCCTTTTCTCTCTTTGTTTTCCCCCTCACCCCCTCAGGAAGGAATTGGCTTGGATGCTGTGAATGACTCTCTATTACTGGAAGCAAGTATCTACCGGCTGCTGAAGCGATATTGTCGCAGTCAGCCATATTATGTAAACCTATTGGAGCTGTTCCTTCAGGTAGGTTTTCTAAAGACCTGTGTGCCTTGACAGTGTCTATAGTTGGCAGAGGCTGCAGCCTGATCTCCCTGAGAAAAGGTCCTGCTGTTGTTCTAGAAACAATTTCCTTCTTGGAGAGGGAGAGAAAGAGAATATGGGGAGGCTGGGGGATCTTCATCCATTTTAGTCCAGGAGAGGCTTGGGACAGGCTCCAGTGCATGGATGGGTTGCTGTTGTAGCTCATCTAGTCAGCAGGACATCATTGTCGTTGTCGTCGTCATTATTATTACCAGAATAATAATAATAATAATAATAATAATAAATAAAATTTATTTCTATACCGCCCAATGGTTACCCAGTCCGGGCGGTTTACAAATTAAAACAGTTGCAATGACAAAATATCCCTCCCCCCCTTAAAACAGTATTAAATAACAATATAATTAAAAATCAAACAATATACAACAGTTAAAAATTTAACACCGTAGCATATAATCTCATTGCTACTTTACAAGGTATACTAGCTTAAACTTTTTTGCAAGGATAATTTTGTATCTCACTGCGTTCAGAAGTCAGTCCTGCAGCCTTGAGGGCTAGAAACTTGGGGTTTTGAATGGGAATTGAATATCTCCCTCCTCTTTTACATCCTCGATTGGGGGACCTCATCCACTGGCTGGGCACAAAATCCAACATTTCAACCACGTCCTTCTCCAGTATGCCTCATTTAAATTGCCATATATTTAAATGAATGGTGCATAGGCTAATACTGGTTTAACTGTCAGACTACTTGTTTGTTACTTGTTTGTTAGGCTTGTTTGTTACACCTGTTAAAAAGTCAACCTCTTATTATCTTGTCTTGGATGAATATTGTTAGGATGAGGCTGAAATAGACCTGATGGGTAACATATCTTTGATTTTTACTCATATTTTTTCCTTATTCCTCTCCTTTTTTGAATTTCTACAAATGTGTCCCCCACTTCACTCTCTCTTGTCTCTTTGCTCCTTAGACAACCTATCAGACAGAACTAGGGCAAGCTCTTGACCTTATTTCTGCACCACCTGTAGATCTGAACCGCTTCACAGAAGAGAGGTGAGAAGTGATTGGAGATTTGTTGGACTGTAACTCCCATTATCCCTGATTTCCCTACTGGGGCTAAAATGGAACACCACATCTTGTTTAAGAGCATTTACTCCTGATCCACTGCAATCCAAGGGTGGCCAAAGGGACAGGCCTAGAGATGGATTGGGAGTTGGAACCCCAAATTTTAAGAAGCCATCTAGTTTCCTCTGGATTAGCAAATAAAACAAAAAGATGCTTCCTTAATTGAATGCAGGAAATTATTGAGACAAATTTTGTTTTTGTCTGTATCCAGATTTAGTCATGCCAGGAATTGAAACATAATAATCAAAAGGAAGTTAGCGATGATTCACTTCAGTGCTGTTGATTTCAATGGGTCTTCTCTAAGTAGTACTAAATCTGGATCTAGTTGTAAGTCCCCATGGCCTTAGGATTGCCGTAAGTCAGAAATGACTTGAAGGAGCATGACAACAACAGAGAGCATCTGCCACATAATGGCTATAAGGCACTCAAAAGTTGTTGGTTTTAGTGGATGTGGTTTGAGTGTTGGATTAGAACCCTGGGAGACCAGAGTTTGAATCCCCATTGGGCAATCACTCTCTTTCAGCCTCACAGGAAAGCAAAGTCATACCTCCCCTGCAGATCTGAGCCGACTTGGATCCAATTGGATCTGAGGAAGTAGGTTTAAGTCTACAAAAACTCAGGCTACCAACGTCTTTCTTTCAGTTAGTCTCAAAGAAAGATCTCTTTCCATTCTGATTTTACAAAGTAACACAGCTATATCTTTGAATTCTATAATCTAGAGTGTGGTTGGTGGGAGTTTGCAAAGGGACTAGACCTTTTATATATGTGGCATTCAAAAACAGAATCATAGAACAGGAAGAGACCAAGAGCAAGTTGAAGCCATGTTGTTGCTGATCTGGATACCTTCTTTGACAGGTACAAGGCAATTGTAAAATATAAGACAGCCTTCTATTCTTTCTACCTCCCAGTGGCAGCTGCTATGTACATGGTGAGTAAGGGGTCTGCGCCATATGGGCTGGATGGAAGGTGCAAACAGCAGCATTTTTGGACATTGCAGGAGCTGGATAGCCTTTTGTTTGCTGTGCAGACAGGTAGTGAGTGAGTGTAAGAGTTTGATTCACAACTTTACTGAAATTGGTGTGACATCATCATCGTCGGTTAAAGTGGGGGGGTCGTCTTATACGCTGGGTATAAGGAGGTTCATGATAGGTTTGCCTTAGTGTCATCATCAGTTGGAAATGACTTGAAGGTGCACAGCAACAACAACAACAGTTTTGGAAGTCATACTCTTCCCAAACTCTATATTTTAACTGGAAAAGTGGGGGGTCGTCTTATACGCCGGAAAATACGGGTATCTCCTCCTGGGGAATAATTCCGAAGAAGGCCTTCACAGCTGTAGGAATACCATATTTTAGGAGGAGCCAGTCCATTAAAGTACCAGGGTGACATGACTTTATCTTGGGAACCTATAGATCTTGGCCAGAGCTGAGAGATGTTTTCTTGTCAGAGGAGTGCCAGCCATAGCTTGTTTGTGCTCTGCTTTTTCTCCTTTAGGCAGGCATAGATAGTGAAGAAGAGCATTCCCATGCCAGGACTATCTTACTGGAGATGGGTGAATTCTTCCAAATTCAGGTACATCTTCTCCTCCTTCCTTAGGTTGCTACAAGGGCAGGGGGTGACTTGTTTGCCAAGGGTGGGATAGGTAGTAGGGTCGAACCCTAGCTATCAAGGTTCAGAGGAGGCGCTATCTTGGACTCCTATCTCTTTGCTCTCTACTTGCCTTCCTTTTTCAGATTCACTATATCTTCTTAAAGCAGTGGTTCCCAAACTTTGGTGTTCCAGATCATTTTGGACTTCAGCTCCCAGAAGCCCATGCCAGCTTGTCCGATGGTCAGGTATTCTAGAAGCTGAAGTGCAAAACACCTGGAAAGCCAAAGTTTGGGGACCACTGTTTTAAAGGTTAACCCCTTGCGGACTAGAGCTTTGCTGTTTCAGATAAACTGGCAATTCCACGCCAGGTGGTTCCTCTGAGGACTGATAGAGCCTCTTATCTACATTGAACAAATTAATGGTGATTCATTACTTCCCTAAAGGAACACATTGCTGGTTCAAGCTGGTGTCCTTTAAAACAAGGGGAACAAGCTTGTATTGTTATCATAATAACTTATCTTTTGCCCAACGGTCTTCCTTACTCTTCCTTGCCCCTCTCACTCCCCTGAGTGAAACTTGCAAAACGAGGGTAAAGGTTTATTAGAACAGGTTTATTAGAAAATGCACAACAGGTAACATATATCAGAGCTTGGGATTCAGGGAGATTCTTGCAATTGTAGTACAGAAAAACAGTTTCCCAACTCTGCCTCTAGCCACGCTTAGTGGTAATCTTGTTGTTGTTCTTTTTCTTTTCCATCTCAGCCATCTTGCCTTAGAATCATAGAATCATAGAATTGGAAGAGGCCACAAGGGCCATCCAGTCCAACCCCCTGCCATGCAGGAACTCCCAATCAAAGTATCCCCGACGGATGGCCATCCAGCCTCTGCTTAAAGACCTCCAAGGAAGGAGACTCCACCACTCTCCAAGGCAGTGTATTCCACTGTCGAACCGCCCTTACTGTCAGGCAGTTCCTCCTGATGTTGAGGTTTTCTTTTCCCTACAGTCGTTTGTGTAAAACCTGGGAATCCCTGCCCTATTTCTGACACTTCCTCCCTTTTGGGCATGGCTGGTACCTTTGGGACCCTACAAAACCTGCAATAGAACATTCAGCCTTGACCACACCTGAATGAAACACAAAGTTGAGGGTTACACAGTTGTTGGATGCTTGCATACACACAGCTCTGTCCTCAAAAAGGAGAATGGGGGATGCTGGAGTGGCAAAGAAAGAACTGTTGTCTCAAGCATCTGTCTCCTGAGACCATTATCTCACTCTCCCTAATGGTAGGGCTAGCCCTAATACTACTACTACTACTACTACTAATAATAATAATAATAATAATAATAATAAAATTTATTTATATGCCGCCCTTTGGTAAACCAATCAGGGTCGTTAGCACATTAAAACGTCATACAAAGTAAAACAGTAAACTCCCCTCCCCTCTTAAAAAGTTAGCCCTAGCCAAGGACAACACTAATCGCCCCATCCATGATGTCCACTTTTCTGCAGGATGATTTCCTCGACTGCTTTGGTGACCCCGCTGTGACAGGAAAGATCGGGACTGACATTGAGGACAACAAGTGCAGTTGGCTGGTGGTGCAGTGCTTGAAACGGGCCTCGGCAGAACAGCGGCGTGTTTTAGAGGTAAAATGGAGGTTGGCGGGAGGGGAGAAGCAGAGATATCTTCTGAGTTAATGTGAGGTGAGGAAGGCATGTGTGTCCTGAGCAATCCACAGGGTGAGCCGATGTTATGCTTACAGGATCAAGGTCCATCATCCACATCCAACCAAGTCCAAAATTAGCTTGGGAAGGCGGCCATGAAATGATAGAACAATATGTGTTGCAAGTCACATTACCATCAGGAGTGAAGCATGGCTCCCCCCAGGGTGGTTTTTTGTAGCCTCTGGCCATCTGAAATAAATAAGTACCTATGGAATATTGACTATACATACATACACAAACTATTTTGAAGAAATAATGAAGAAAGGATGGTCAAAATATGTCCGTTTCCACTTTCGGAATCCCCCAGCAGCAGCAGCAGCAGCAGTTTAAAACCTGGAACAAAGCACAGCCTCTCTGTACCTTCTTGTCCCCTTTCCAAATGCCTTAAAGGGGTCTTATGACACAGCTTCCAACCAAGTCCAGTTCATTTTTTTCATCTGGATCATTTTTGGAGCTGGTACACCCTATGGTAAGGTCCTCCCCACATCACATACCTTAGGTAGAAACCTGCTCTGTCAGTCATGGCAGCCTCCCACCCAGCTCTCATCTGAACTTTATCTTAGTCTGTTTGGAAATATATAAAGGCAATTTGAATGTAGAAGAATGGGGAAGAACCACTTTCAGCCCAAGGGTGGAATTCAATTTCAGAGAAAATTAGAATGTAGAAGAATGGGGAAGAACCACTTTCAGCCCAAGGGTGGAATTCAATTTCAGAGAAAATTAGAGGCAAGTTGCATTCCAGTGATGGGGAGGGCTAAAGGTTAGAAACAAAAAGTTTTTATCAGAATAATTTGCTTTAAAGTTTCTACTGCCAGAAACTAAGCTTTAAGAGAATCATTTATTTATTTTATTGAAGACATCTAATATATGGCGCTCAGCCTGTTAGGGCCCCCAAGGTGAAACACACTGAATAAAAACATTTTAAAGCAATACATAGAATAAAACTTTTAAGGACAAATGAAAAACACTCTTTAAACAGTTAAAACCAAACAATTACATATATTGGGGTGGGGAGAGAGACATTGGGAAACTGCTGAATTATGGTATCATGGGGAAGGAGGCGTGAACAGAGGCATGAACAGAGGCTGGATGGCCATCTGTCGGGGATGCTTTGATTTTGAGTTCCTGCATGGCAGGGGGTTGGACTGGATGGCCCTAAAGGTCTCTCCCACCTCTATGATTCTATGACTTGTGGAATTCCAAAGGGCCAGATTCAGCTGCAGACCCTAAAGTTCCCCACCCATGATGCAGAAGACCCTCTGTTGAAAAGGATCTTTGATACCAGTGCATAGCAAGATCCCATTGAACTGCTGTAAATCAAAGTAAGCCAGCCTTTCCCCAAAGTACTGTCTTTCTGCTTTGTTGGACTATAAGTCACATCACCCCACCATACTGGCTGGAGGGGCTGATGAGAGTTATAGTCCAATATATCCAAAGGCTGAGGAAAGGCTGGGGGAAGCAAAATTGGTGGCGAACTGATGAATTGATTCTGCATAAGACAGTTATAGGGATATGTTGTGGTAGTGGCGATTGTAATAATATGTTGAAATAGGTTGCATGTTGAAACTGTGTAAGACCTCTGCTAATAATATTAGCTAATGTTCTGTAGTCCTTTCCCCCCATGCCTTATGGTCAGGAGCTCTTCTTCTCTTTTCCCCTCCTTCCTTATTAACTCATTTATATTTGAATTTACAGAGATCACTTTACCCTGCTCTGTCTGCTCTTTACCCTGCAGGTAGAAGGTAGCAAAATCTGTCCTCTTAATGCACTGGGATCGGACATGGGTGCAGCATCTGTGTTTGTACCTTTGTTTGTATTTCAACAAAGATCTTAATTAGTCTTCATCAGGCGCCAAAATGGGATGTTAAAGTTCGGCAACAGCCTGGTACAAGCTGTAATAAACACTGACAGGGTGTACAAAAATTAATAAAGAGAGAGAAAATGAACAGTTCAATTAGAAAAAGCACTTTAAGATGCCTAAAATTGTTTTTAAAGACTGAATTACCTGAAGGCAGGGAGGGGAAAACCACAGAAGGCAATAATGGCATTAAGTATTTTAATTAGATATCAAAACTGGAATAGTCCGTTTTTATAGGATTAAAACATCTCATGGACTGGATTATGGAAAACAATCCTAACAACAAAGATGGAAAATATCCATGAGGAAAACTGAGATTCCTTGCCCAGGAACAAGGAAGTTCTCAATGTTCACCAAATTAAGCCAAGTCTAATTAAATAGTTGTATTAATTTTAAAAATGTCATCACAGGTTAATGTGACCCCTCATGGAGTTTCTAAACCATATATTGTTTGAACATTTGATTGGAAAAAAATTAATAATGAATGAGAAACAATTGTCGCAAACTTGGAGAGGCATACTTAAAATATCCTGTGTGTGTATGTGTATTCAATGTTTCATAGGTACTTATTTATTTGTTCCATCTTCCAAAAATGGCATTCAGATTTGGTGGACTGCATCTCTCATTGCTCACCTGGAATGATGGGAGATGTAGTATAAAGTGATGGATTGGGTAAGGCTGCCCTAAATTCTCCTGGCACAAAGAACATGCAGGTTGCCAATATCTTCTGGGGGGACATCAGAGCAAACAGAAGTAGAAATGTACCCAAAAGAAAGAGAACTTTAGGTGTGCTTCCCTAAGCTTGTGTCAGATTTATTTCTATTTTAGTGTCTTAAGAGTTCAAATCCCATCCCTGCCTAGGTAAGTGAGGGGGCATTTTTAAACTTCAGACCAAGATGGTGTTTATAATCCTCACCTTCCTCTGATCAAAAGGGGTGGGATATGGATTCAGTTCCCATAATCCCTTACCACTGTCGATACTGACTGGGTTTAGGGGAGCTGAAGTTCAAAATAATTGGGTGGCCAAAGTTTCTCCGCCATTTATTTGGACTACAACTAGTGGCCAAACGGTGGGACAATGTGAAATTGGCCTACGGTATTTTATAAGGCCTGAGAGAAGGTTATGTTTTTGGACTACAGTTCCCAACTTTTATAACTGCTGACAATGATCTGGCTGGAGGATTCTGGTAATTGCAGTCTAAATGGGAACTTTTCCATGATTCTTTCATGGAATAATGGCTTAAGTCCTATTAAGTGAAAATATTTCTGAACATAACAATGTACTCCTGTGGGTATAGAAATAACATACAGTCTGTGAAGTCGTAGGCTTTCATGGCCGGCATCCATAGTTTTTGTGGGTTTTTCGGGCTGTGTGGCCATGTTCTAGAAGAGTTTCTTTCTGACGTTTCGCCACCATCTGTGGCTAGCCAGCATCTGTGACAGATGCTGGCGAAACGTCAGAGAGAAACTCTTCTAGAACATGGCCACACAGCCCGAAAAACCCACAAAAACTAAACATACAGTCTACTCACAATGTCTTAAGGCTATATGTTATTTCTACCTCCGCAAGAGCAAACCGTTATGTTGAAAAATATTTTGAGTGGAAAGGAGACGAATTGAGTTTGTGTTTCTCAGCTTGGTCTAATACTAGTCTCCAAATTCTCTCTCGTTTTTCTAGGAGAATTATGGACAGAACGATCCAGACAAAGTTGCACGCGTGAAGCAACTCTATGAGGAGTTGGACTTGAAAGCTGTGTACCAGCACTATGAGGAAACCAGCTACCAGCGTTTGTTGGGCCTTGTTTCTCAGCATGCCGTCCGCCTGCCTAGCCAAATCTTCCTTGACCTAGCCCAGTTGATCTACAAGAGGCAGAAATAACAGGCTGGCCATTATAAAGAAAGACGGCCAGGAGTTATCTGTGTGGTTTTCTTTTCTGGAAGGACTTTAGTTGTCTGTTAGTGGAGCTGCTGAGATGTTTTTAACCTCATGGGCTAATGCAGAAAGGGGATGGTGGAGGCTGAACAGTGGAGAAGCACCCCAAACGGTTCTTGGAATATAGCTGTTGCTCTCAGGATGCTTCCTGGGTAATTTGTAGAGGTGTGGGTTGTTTCTTTAAAATGCACAAAAATGTATTTACACAATGGATGTTTAAAATCACCTATGTCGACCTGTTTCATTTTCTATAACTTTCCAAAGTAGGTAGGTAGAAGGTAGTGTACTGATGACAACTAATCAAGAAACTCTCCTTATACTTGAAAAGTTACATGTCTCCTGGAGGCGTCAAGGTGACACCACAATTCATCACGATTTAAACCAGGTTTTTTCGGTGGTGGATTTAAAATGGTTAGTGTCTAAATGTGTCCAAAGATATTCCCCAAGAAGATTTCCATCTGGTTTCTGTGGCATTTTTGGTTTGGTCTGTGATATTGAATGTCCTGCTATAACTTGGACACCTTTCTCCTTCCCGTCCCTCACTCAGCCATGAACATCCATTTTTAAAAAATCAAACCTACCCCAAGGAGCACATGGATGGGGTGACATTTTTCCCAGAGCTTAGAAAAGTTTTCTTTTAAACTACAGCTAACAGCTGGCTGAGGATTCTGGGGGTGATAGTCCAAAAATATTTTAACTTTTTCAAGTCCTGATTTTTGCAGAGTCAGTGATGAGAAATGCATCTCTGTTAAGGGATTTGTGTATTCTCACATTCGCACAGAAAGCAATTCCCAGGAAAAGAATGAGGTTGATAGATTTTCTTCTCTATGTTGAAACAGGAGGAAGAAGTAGTTGACCTCCACAGATCAATGTGATAATACCAACCCACTTCACAACCAACCACACTCGTATTTCTGGGATCAGGAAAAAATGTATACACCCAACTGGGAGAATTTCTTCACCGTCTTTCATAGATTTAAATTTCTCCCTTTGTAGGAATGTTTGTGTGAAGGATCACTGAGAATCCCCTCTTTTTTGCTCTAGGATAGTGTCTGGAGTTAAAATCATGGCATGTGTCTTTGCTCTGGGTATGTTTGGTATCCCAACTGAATGTACAGACAAGAGAAAAGATGGTAGCAATAAATTATTTTAAAACCAGATTCTCTGTGTGATCATAGAATCACAGAGTTGGAAGAGACCACAAGGGCCATCCAGTCCAACCCCCTGCCATGCAGGAACTCCCAATCAAAGCATCCCTGACAGATGGCCATCCAGCCTAGTGATGGGTATTACACAATAGTAGAAAGTACTAGGAGGGAAATGGCTACTTACTAGGCCAGTTTTTTCTTCTCTGAGGAGCCAGGGAGAAATGGGGGAGTTAAGGACAACATTGGCTAAACTTGTCGCAGTCAACCAACCAACCTTCACGGCTGTGAAAAGGCAAGCAGCAGTCTTGCATCTAGTGCAGTTAAGGGACAATTGGACTGTATTTTTGGCCAGTGCCCCCAATTCGGCACTGAGAAAACTGGTTTTGGAAGAAAAGCAAAACCAGCATGCTGATGATCACCATTGGCTTCAACTTTTTAAAAGGGGATTAGAAAAAAAAAATCAGGAAGATCTTTTCTCAGGATTGCTAAACAGCCTCAGTGTTTAGAAGTTGCTCATATTTGTTGTCATGTCAATTTCGGGCAACCTTATAAATGACATCAATACCAGGAAAGATTCTAGAGCAGATCATTGCAAATGCTTAGGAATGCTGCAATTCCTAGACGGCATGGGTTTCTCAAAAAGTAATCTTGCCCTTTTTTGGAATCAAGTCACAAGATTAATAGATGATGGGAATGCTGTGGATGTAACATATCTTGACAAGGTCCCCCATGATAATGCTTGCAAAAAAGCTAGTAAAATGTGGCTACACAGTATGAGTGCTAGATGGATTTTTAATTGGTTGATGGAATGAACTCGAAGCGTGCTCACCAATGGCTCCTCCTCATTCTGGAGAGAAGTGACCAGTGGGGTGCCACAGGATTCTCACCTGGGCCCAGTGCTATTCGACATCTTTAACTATGACTTGGAAGATGGCATAGAGGACAGGCTTGTGCAGATAACACCAAATTAGGAGGGGTTGGTAATGCTCCTGAGGACAGGATCAGAGTTCAGAATGATTTTAACAAGATTAGAAAGATGAAAGGAATGCTATGGATATAGTATATGCTGATTCCAGTAAGGCAATCAATCGATCATTTATTGGTTAGCCCATAGCCCATATCACAACAATAAACAAAGAATTCAGTACAGGTCTTTGACATGGTACCCCATGATATTCTTGAAAACAAGCTAGTAAAATGTGGGCTAGACTATGCTACTGTTAGGTGGATTTGTAATTGGTTGACTGGCCGAACCCAAAGGCTGCTCAGCAATGGCTCCTCTTCTTCTTCATCCTGGAGAGAAGTGACCAGTGGGGTGTCCAGTGGGGTTCTGTCCTGGATCCAGTGCTATTCAACATCTTTATCAATGACTTGGATGAAAGAATAGAAGGCATGCTTCTCAAATTTGCAGATGACACCAAATTAGGAGGAATGGTTAATACCCCAGAGGAAATAATCAAAATTCAGAATGACCTGAATAGATTAGAAAGCTGGGCCAAAACTAACAAAATAAATTTCAGCAGGGAGAAATGTCTTAATTTACAGATGAAGAGAGATCATCTTTCACTGATTAAGGACTGGGAAAAGACCATCCTATGGATAACAGATGGATTTAAAAAGGAAAAGTTTTGATAATAAAGGCAATTTAGCAAAGATTTCAACGGGCAAAGGTATAAAGATATTGAGGATTTTTTTTTTATTAGAATGTATTTTGGGAACTTGGAAATGTGGTAAACAAAGATTGATTACTATACAGAAGATCTCCAGGAATCCCTCTAGCACTTGTGGTGCTGTTCACAAAGCAGAAGTGGACAGCTAGCAAATATTCCAAAATCATAGAATCATAGACTTGGAAGAGACCCCAAGGGCCATCCAGTCCAACCTCATTCTGCCATGCAGGAACTCTCAATCAAAGCATCTCCGACAGATGGCTATCTAGCCTCTGTCTCAAGACCTCCAAAGAAGGAGACTCCACCACTCTCCAAGGGACTGTCTTCCACTGTTGAACAGCTCTTACTGTCTCCTCCTAATGTTGAGGTGGAATCTCTTTTCCTGTAGCTTGCATCCATTGTTCTGTGTCCTATTTTCTGGAGCAGCAGAAAACAAGCTTGCTCCATCTTCAATATGACACCCTTCACAGGGCTATCCTTTCACCTCTTAACCGTCTCTTTCCCAGGCTAAACATACCCAGCTCCCTAAGTCTCTCTTCATAGGGCATCTGTCGGAGGTGCTTTGATTGTGTGTTCCTGCATGGCAGAATGGGGGTTGGACTACATGGCACACAGGGGTCTCTTCTAACTCTATGATTCTATGATTTTATTAATTCCATTTTATTATATTCTGCCCAATTTTATAGTTTATCTAGGACCTTCTGAATTCTGCTCCTATCTTCCAATGTGTTAGCCACCTCTCCCAGTTTTGTGTCATCTCAGACTTGGTCAGGATTCCCAATGGGCAGGTAATCCCCTAGGTTTCCCTAAGGGCATTTATTCTTCAACGTTTCTCCGTGGGCAAGTATTCTCCAATGTTTCCCTATGGGCAAGTATTCCGCAATGTTTCCCTATGAGGATGTGTTCTGCAATGTTTCCCTATGGGCAAGTATTCTGCAAGGATTCTCCAATGCTTCCCTATGGGCAAGTATTCTTATATGTTTCCCTATGGGCAAGGATTCCCCAATGATTCCCTGTCGTCAAGGATTCTGCAATGTTTTTCTATGACCAAGGATTCTGCCATACTTCCCTATGGGCAAGGATTCCCAATGATTCCCTATAGGCATGTATTCTGCAATGCTTCCCTATGGGCAAGGATCCTGCCATGCTTCCCCACGGGCAAGTAGTCGTATATGTTTCCCTATGGGCAAGGATTCCCCAATGTTTCCCTATAGGCAAGTCTTCTGCAATGTTTCCCTATGGGCAGGTATTTCCCTATGATTCGCTATGTGCATGGATCCTGCCATGCTTCCCTATGGACATGTATTCTGCAATGTTTCCCTATGGGCAAGTATTCCCAAGTATTCCCTATGGGCACATATTTCCCTATGATTCTCTATGGGCAAGTATCCTCCAATAATTCTCTATGTGCAAGGATTCCCTGATGTTTCCCTATGGGCAAGTATTCTGCAATGCTTCCCTATGGGCAAGGATTCCCCAATGATTCCCTATGGGCAAGTATCCTCTAATCATGATTCCCTATGGGCAGGTATTGCCCTATGATTCTCTATGTATGGGCATGTACTCTGCAATGCTTCCCTATGGGCATGGATCCTGCCATGCTCCCCTATGGACATGTATTCTGCAATGTTTCCCTATGGGCAAGTATTCCCAAGTATTCCCTATGGGCACATATTTCCCTATGATTCTCTATGGGCAAGTATTCTGCAATGCTTCCCTATGGGCAGGTATTCCCTGATGTTTCCCTATGGGCAAGGATTCTGCAATGCTTCCCTATGGGCAAGGATTCCCCAATGATTCCCTATGGGCAAGTATCCTCTAATCATGATTCCCTATGGGCAGGTATTGCCCTATGATTCTCTATGTATGGGCATGTACTCTGCAATGCTTCCCTATGTGCATGGATCCTGCCATGCTTCCCTATGGACATGTATTCTGCAATGCTTCCCTATGGGCAAGTATTCTTATATGTTTCCCTCTGGGCCAGGATCCTGCCCTTCGCCTGAGTGCCCCCCTCCCTTGCCCAAGGCCTATATTGGGGTCTCCTGGGGACCCCCTCCTTCTCTGGGCTCCAGAGTGCCTGACCTTGGGCTCCCTTTCTCCATCCCTGCAGAGGCCTTTTCCAGGGGGAAAGCAGCAGTGATGGAGGGGGGGGGGGATATGTTCCTGGGTGGCTCCTCCTTCCCTTCCCTTCCCTGCCTTTCTCTGGCTGCGCATCCTTTGGGCTGGAGAGAGAGAGAGAGAGAGATTGGAGAAGAGGAAGAAGAGGAAGAGGAGGAGGAGGAGGAGGAGGGAGGTGAGCCTGGGTACCAAAGAGGGGCAGAGGGAGGGGGCACCCCCTTGGAGGCTCCCCATCAAGCAAGGGATACTGGCAAGGATGCCTTCCTCAAATCCCAGACATCAATGGCTCTGCTTTCCTGCCCCCCCCCCAGCAAATGGGGGGGGGTCAGTGGGGTGGGGGGGACCCCTCTGCCTTGCTTGCTTTCTTGCAAGAGCTGAGACTCAGGATTCCTTCTGCAACAAGCCCTCCCCCCCCCCCTTGTTTACCTCCTCTCTATGAGACCCCCCCCCATCCCCATCCCCTCCCTTTTCTCTTCCTCTTCCTGGGTTTGGGTCCCAAAGAGAGAGAGAGAGAGAGAGACATCATCCCAAGGGCTGGTTTTAAATCTGGAAGGATTTCAAGGTACTATTTTTGCATGCTTTTTAGTGTCCTGGTGTTGGTTTGTTTCTAATGGGGGTGAGCCACCCTGAGTCCCTGTTTTTTTTTGGGGGGGGAAGGGTGGGAGGATGATGATGATAACAATTATGATGATGATGATGATAACAATGATGATGATGACAACAATGATGATAACATTATTATTATTATTATTATTATTGCAATGATGATGATAACAATGATGATGATATGATGATAACAATGATGATAACAATTATTATTATTATTATTATTATTATTGTTGCAATGATGATGATAACAATGATGATGATATGATGATAACAATGATGATAACAATTATTATTATTACAATGATGATGATAATAATGACAATGATAACAATGATGATGATGACGATAACAATGATTGTTGTTGTTGTTGTTGTTATTATTGCAATGATGATGCTAACAATGACGATGATGATGATGATGATGATGATAACAATTGTTGTTGTTATTATTATTATTATTATTGCAATGATGATGATGATGATTCCTGCCCCCCCCCCCCTCCTGCAGCCTCCGCAGTGCTTTGGCTCCCTGCCTGCGGAAGGGCTGGGCTGGGCTGAATACATGGATGGATGGATGGATGGATGGATGGATGGAGAGCAAGGGAAGGAGGGCCTCCAGGTGCCTTGGGATGCTGGCAAACAGCCTCCTTCAGCGCCAAAGGAGCAGGAGGCTGCCTACTGTGTCCCTGAGGGTCAAAGTCCCCTCACCTTCCTCCAGAGCCACCTGCGCTTGTGGCCTCTGCCCTTTCTCAGTGGCATCCCTAGAGTGATGATGACGATGATGATGATGATGATGATCTTGTTATTTATTTCATTTACACGCCACCTTTCTTCCCAGAGGGTTCTAAGGCGGCTCATAGATAAAACATTTAAAATCTCAATAAAATTCAAAGCAATGCAAAACATCTACACCCAATATAAAGGTAAAGGTATATCCAGTTGACCAGGTTGTCAAGTTGTGTCCGACCATAGGGGTCAGTGCTCATCTCCGTTCCTAAGCCAAAGAGCCAGCGTTGTCAGAGGCGACTCTGTGATCCTGTGGCCAGCATGACTGCACAGAGCGCTGTTACCTTCCCACCAAAGTGGTACCTATATATCTACTTGCATTTGCATGCTTTCGAACTGCTAGGTTGACAGAAGCTGGGACTAGGGACAGGAGCTCACCCCATCCCGCAGCACCTGGGCCTCGAACTGCCAACCTGCCCATCTTGCAGTCAACAGAGTCAGCATCTTTATAGCATCCCCACTACAAGGTCCCCACCCAATATAAAGTCACATACAATATACAAAAGTTCAAAACAAACAAAATCACCTGCTCCCTAAAAACCACCCTGCCAGGCATTATATACCAAATGCCTGCCTGCATAAAAATGTTTTTACTTGCTGGTGAAAGGCTGAGGAAGGGCGTTCCAGAGCATGGGAGCAGCCACCAAGAAGGCTCTCTCTCATGTCCTTACTGTTAGAGAGAAAGCCTTCTCCTGCAGATCTTAGGGCTCTCCCATAGTCTGGACCCAAGCCGTGTAGGGCTTTATAGGTCATGACCAGCACATGACTGGTGCGGGAACTCATGGTGTCACACACACCCCCATTGACCTCCTCCCAATTCACACCAGACAGAATCCTTTTTTGTTAATTGCCCCCCAGTTGATCTCAACCCATGGCGACCCTGTGGATGAGACATCTCCAAGACCCCTTGTCCTCCACAGTTCTGCTCAGTTCCTGTATACCCATACCTATGACCTCCTTAATGGAGTCCATCCATCTAGCCTGCAGCCTTCCTCTCTTTCTACTTCCCTCCACCTTTCCTAACATTATTGTTTTTTTTTCTAATGGTTCATGTCTTCTCATGATGTGTCTGGAATGGAGCCAGCAATAGCGTCGAGGGTGTGGATTGTTGTTGTTGACTGCCTTCCAGTTGGTCCAGACTTATGGTGACCCTATGGATGAGACATCTTCAAGACTCCCTGTCCTCCATTGCTCTGCCCAGCTCCTGCAAACTCATACTCATGATCTCTTTAATAGAGTCCATCCATCTAGCATGCAACCTTCTCCTTCTCCTTCCCTCCACCTTTCCTAGCATTGTTGTTTTTTCCAATGAGTTGTGCCTTCTCATGATGTGTCCAAAGTATGACAGCCTCGCTTTGGTCATACTGGTTTCTAGGGATCTCTCTGGCTTGATCTGCTCTAGGACCCATTTGTTTGTCCTTTTGGCTGTCCATGGGATCTTTAGCACTCTTCTCCAGCCCCACATTCTCTCAAATGCATTGATTTTTTTCCTATCATCTTTCTTGACTGTCCAGCTCTCCCATCCATCCGTGGTATCCTTAGTCATGCTTTTTTGCACTAATGTTACTCGTAAATCATAATTCCAGGGAGTGTAACGCTAATACTTAGAATCATAGAATCATAGAGTTGGAAGAGACCCCAAGGGCCATCCAGTCCAACCCCATTCTGCCATGCAGGAACTCAAAATCAAAGCATCCCCAAGAGATGGCCATCCAGCCTCTTTTTACTTGTAACGTAAACAACCAGCAACATTAAAATTGTACCTTCAAATTACAATATCATATGCATAACCTCAGTGTATTTACATGTGCATAGTGAAGATTGGGTTAAAATGTGATGTTTTTAAAGAAAGTTTTAAAAATTTAATTAAAAAAAATGCAAATTTGAAATTTGAAATTTTAATTTAAAAAAAAACTTTGTCCTCAGCTCCCACTGAGCTTCACCCCACTCCCACCATCTCTTAAAGCATTTTAATGGGGCCCAAACAAATGCAATGGTGTCACCCCCTTTCAGGTGTCACCTGGCGCAGTCCGCACCCCCCCCCCATTGACGCCTCTGCTGGTGACAGGATTTTCGTAAACAAAACAAATCCAAAATTCTCTTCTCCATCCCAAAAGAGATCACATCTGAGCCAGAATTGACCAGTATTTGGCCCCACAACCCCCTTTCACCCCTTGGGTGGGCACATGCAGGCAAGCAATTGCAGAGCCCATCAGCCCCCCAGTTCTGGAATGGCAAGTAGATAAGTTAGAGCAATGACATTCCTTCCTTTATTAAAAACTAAAACTAAAAGCAAGGGATCAGGAGCACAGTTTTAGGCCCCTTTGTTCATCTGCTGAAAAGCAAACCCGCCATCAGAGTCGCAGCTAGAGGAGACATCTGGATATAAATCTCTGGCATTTTCCTTCTTATGGCTTCTGCACTGAAAAGCTTGTACTGAGCATCTGTGTGTTATGGAACAGGAAGGGAAATGGAAACCTGATCCCTATGTAATGGCTCTGTTCTCATGAGAAGTTAGTTTCCCATTCTGAATTATTGATGGTTGAATGAAGCCGAGGGGCCTTAAATACCCTAAAAGCACCAAATCCAATCTGATCTTGGGAGCTAAGCAGGGTCAGCCCTGGAGCATGTGGTGGATGGGGCTAATGGCAAAGGAGGAAAAGCTAAAATTACCAGCAGCCAACAGCTTTTACTATAGCTTACACCTCTGTATCTTACACCTTTCTATAAGTAGCTAAGGAGAGGTATTTTAAGGGACACAGTGGCTTAGTGGTTAAGATGCCAATTCTGCCTATCGTAAAGTGAGAAAGTTGGCATTTCGATGCCCAAGTGCTGCATGATGGGGTGAGCTCCCATCACTAGTCCCAGCTTCTGCCAACCTAGAAGTTTGAAAGCATGCTGATGCAAGTAGATAAATAGGTACCACTTTGGTGGGAAGGTAAACAGCGGTCCATGTGCCATGCTCGCCACATGAGCATGGAGTCATCTTTGACAATGCTGGCTCTTTGGCTTAGTAATGGAGATGAGCATCACTCCCTGCAGTTGGACACAACTTGACAATCATGTCAAAGGGGAAACCTTTAGCTTTTACCAGGGCCCAAAAGGGATGTGGTGGCTTAGTGGTTAAGACGCCAATTCTGACAATCGGAAGATTGGCAAGGTTGGCAGTTCAAGGACCGGGTGCTGCAGGATGGGATGAGCTCCTGTCACTAGTCCCCGCTTCTGCCAACCTAGAAGTTCGAAAGCATGCAAATGCAAGTTGATAAATAGGTAGCACTTCTCAGTGGGAAGGTAAACAGTGTTCGGTGCAGTCATGCTGGCCACATGAATATCGGAGTCATCTTCGGACATCGCTGGCTCTTTGGCTTATTAACGGAGATGAGCACCACCCTACAGTCAGTTATGACTAGACAGTCATGTTAAGGGGAAAGCTTTACCTACTTTTAGAGGCATTTTGACCTTTTTAAATTGCAGGAAGCCAAAGCATATAAAAGCTGGAAATGGCCCCATGGTGGTGTCATGGGTAGGGGCCATCTGAGGAACCTGAAGTGGCCAGATGTGGTCCCAGGAGGGGTCTGGATGCTAGCACAAGGCCTGAGCATCCCGATTTCTTCTTCGTGGTCTCTGTGAATCACACAAATGGGTTGTCTCTGCACCTGCGCAGCTAGCTCAGAAAGTTCGCAGATGACCACAAAGAAGAAATACAGTTACAGGTGAGCAACCTGTCCTTTTGCAAGGTCTGTGGTCTCCTCCACTAAGGCTCCTTTTAAGTGGCTGAAATTAAGATTTCACAACCATGTTTATGGCAAAGTAGCTGCTACAGCAGCCTACAATCTTGATGAATTGGCCACCTGTTTGGTAATGGCTTATATGGCTTGTATAAGGATGCCTTCATGATGGAGGAACGCCTGTCATTCCGTCTGTTTCTGATACAAAGAGATCAGTGGGCCCTCCCAAATGTGCTTAGATACTAATGTGTGGTGTGTGTGTATAAAACCAGATGGAAGGGTGGTGGATTCGAATGGCGTCTCCTCTGTAAAGGCCTGTCTGGCTGGAATACTGAACAAGGCGTAGACCATGCTGGAACATTTGCAACAGACGCCGCTTGTCAAGAGCTGGGGGACATGATAGCTAAATGTTCTGTTTTGATTCTGATCTTCTGGATTCTGTTAAAGAAACACACACTAAATTGCATGGCACCTTCTTACAGATCCAGCAGGGCTGGATTGGAATATCAAGTTCTCTTTCCCAAGGTGGCAAGAGAAAACCACGTGGTCTCTAAATACTAGATTATCATTTTGATGAATGCTCTCTATTTCGAGTACTAGACAGACCATTTAGTGCCCATATGACCAGTCCATAACATCCTTAAAAAGTCCCTATAATCATGGGCGGAAATGTTTTAACAGATTGCTGTCTAATCATCTGTCTCACCACCATTTGAAATAAGTTATTTGGCTTGGTCAGAACTCAGGACAAGTTTCATTTTAGACTATAGTTTCCAGATCCCCTGCCTAGCATGGACTTTAGACATGTTGACTGAGGGATCCTGGGAGCTGTAGTCCAGGAAAAAATAACTATCCAATTATATAGATGGAAACTTGGTCCTATCCAGGAAAGCTCTTCATGAGTGACAGGTGACAGAGGCCTGATTTCTTATTAATTGTTGAAACAGGTAAAATGAAAACACTCAATTGCACATATCATGTATAAAGTCATAACTCTACACTAAACTACAGAAACACAAAAGGTAAAGGGGTAAAGGTTTCCCCTTTGACGTGATTGTCTAGTCGTGTCCGACTGTAAGGGATGGTGTTCATCTCTGTTACTAAGCCGAGGGAGCCTGCGTTGTCAAAGAAGACACTATGGTCATGTAGCCTGCATGACTTAATGCCGAGATGCGTGGAACATGCTGTTACCTTCCCACCGAAGTGGTACCTATTTATCTACTGGCACATTTACATGCTTTCGAACTGTTGGGCTGGCAGAAGCTGGGACTAATGATGGGAACTCACTCAGATGTGAGAATTTTCAGATAGTTCATTTGCAAATGAAGTAACTAGATGGGCATTGTAAACTCAATGTTCTGGATGTTTTTATTGCTTTATTGCTTCAGTGCAGTTAATGATCTGTTGAAGCAACACTCTGTGCAGCTCAGGAAACACGCACATACTGTATTGCGACACTAGTCTTCAGAGCCAGCTCCCTGAAAACACTATGAATACTCGTGCAGTTGTATTGATCCACATTTGTCTGAGTTTGGAAACATTGCTTTTCTTGAATTATAGCATTTTGGCAATCATTTTGAGTAACATTTAGACCACCATGTTAGTTTAGTGTAACGTATGGCTCTCCAGCGATTATTGGACTGCAGGTCCCAACAGCCCTTAACTGGTATAGCAATGCTGATGAATGCTGGGAGCTGCAGTTCAACAACATCCGGATCTTGAAAACTACACAGGAATAGCAGGTGCTTTTCTTGAACTGTAGCATTCATCAGCATTGCTATACCAGTTAAGGGCTGTTGGGTCTTGCAGTCCAACAATCGCTGGGTGGGCATACGTTACACTAACTAAAGTAACACGGTGGTCTAAACGTTTCTCAAAATGATTGCCAATTGGCTTTTAAAAAAAAGAAAGAAAGGAAAAGCTGTATATTGAATGGGACATTAATGTGCCTCACACCTGAATCCTCTATTGAGTTCAGTATGCACTGGGGTGGGGAGAAAATGAATTAGAACTTGATAAAGTTTTGGATTACAGCTCCTGCAATCCCCTGCCCAGCTATGGGAGCTATAAGCAAATTTTCCAAATTCTGACAGATATGGATCAATAAAACTGCATGTGAATTGTAGTCTCTTTAGGGAGCTGGCTCTCAGAACAGTGTGTGTGCATTTCTGGAGCTACAAAATGATCAACAGATCATTTTGGTTAAATGCAACACATAAGGGGCTGAACTGGAAAACTGACCCCAGTTTATCTTCACTGGGATTACCAGTGTATGTCTGAGAAACATCACATCTTCCTCGTCAGTCATCACCATTCCTTCTATTTCCAGTTTTCAGGGTGTGAATGCTTTTCCAAATGTAGCGAAAATGGTGCCACCAATACCAAAGGTGGGAGGATTTATCTTGAACTCCGTATACAAATTTAAAGATGCAATTACACGGCATTTAAGAATAGTTTAAAATACTCTCAGGGCAGCTAATAATAAAGAATAAAACGATAAAAGATAGCATAACTACAGTGTAGTTTTAAAAAAAAACTGCAGTAACATAGTTGTATTAAAAATAAGTGCAGTAAAATTCAGTGCAGTAAAAAGTACAGGGTGTCTGAACATTATCTTTATAATTTCAGTTGTGTATACAACTGAAATTGTAAAGACGATTTCCAAACACTGTGTATGGTGAAAGATGTAGTAACAAGGTAGTGTAAGAACAATGCATTTAAATATGCAGTAATAATTGCATATAGTAAATATGCACTAACGAAATATGTGTAATAGCCATGCAGCACAGCAAAAATGTGCACTGCCCCTGTAGGACAGGAAAAAATGGACAGTACCCATGCAGAGCAATGCAAAATATGTAGTATAGAACAATGCCCTAAAAGGTAATAATGACATACAGCACTGTTCTTCCTTCTGTGATGATGTACTCTTGTTATTTTACCCTTTCCTATCCTGAATTTCTTTCTACACTCAGGAGCGGATTTTGCCTTTTTCAGGGAACGGATCATTCTAAGCCAGCCTGGCTACTGAGATCTCTGTAGGCCTGACAAATCGTGTGGGTGCTTCTGTTTTTCCGCTTGTGTCCTGGAGCCATGCAGTCTCCAAAGAAAGGCCTGGTCTGCAATCTGAACCACGTCCATTTGCAGCACATCTCCCTGGGGCTCCACTTGTCTCGCCACCCAGAACTTCAGGAAGAGACCAATGCCTTGATCCTACCAAAAAAGAGCACAGGTTGCCAGGATTGCAGAGAACATAATGGCACCAGTGTCCCTGAACTGGTGGATGCCAATTCCAATAACCCGTTATTAATGTGCCAATGCTGCGATGGCCACCCCCTGCATTCAGATGTCAAACAGGACCTTCAGACCCTGGAAACCTTGCCCGGCTGTCCAGCTTTTAATCAGGAGGAGGAGGAGGAGGAGGTGGTTGAGGTTGGTACCCCTTCGGACCCAGGTTCCTCATCTATTAGCAGCTGCTCTGATCTCAGCCTGGATGACACACCTATCTCCGTATGCTGCAAAGAGTTCCCTGCGGAAGAGGCCCAGAGTCCTGAGAACCAGCCGAACATTGTCCCACTAGAAGATGCTCATATTGTAGCCCCTGTGGCCAACCCAGAAGAGAGAAGCTTGAATCTCAATATCCGAACAGATAAGCACACTGCATCCCATGTGTGGGATAGTCCCGATAGCCTTGGCAGCAGCAGCTCACTGGAGTCCACGTCCGACATTCCTTCTCCCTGCTCACAAACCCCAGTTGAGTTGCCCATCACTGGCTCCAGTAGCCCTTCCCTGCTTGTACTACCCCCAGTTCGCCCCTGCCGGGCACCGCCAGCCGTGCCAGTCCGCCACGTCGTCCCGGAACTGGATTCGAACTGCAATTCTCTCCCGCCTCAGGAGCCTAAGCCTGAGAGTCTCTCCCCAGGGCAAGTGGACATCAACCTGAACCAGGCTGGTCCACCTCGGCCTTGTTTTGGGGGTGTCCCTCCTCCCGTGCCGCCTAGAACGAAGCGAAGGCTTCAGGGACTGAGGCGATGTGAACCAGGGAAGCCAAACTCAGAGGCCATCCTCTCGGAGACACCGTCAGAGCTGCCTGGCCACCAAGGTGGCCTGAATAGTGAGGGCACCAAGAACATCACCTCCTTCCATGAGTTGGCACAGAAACGGAAGAAGGTTACCGCCGTGCCAGCCCCACCGCAGACCAGAAAAGACCAAAGCGATTGGCTGATTGTTTTTTCCCCTGACACCGAGATGCCCCCTTGTCATGAGCTCCCGTGGGGCTGTGTCCCCGGCCAGGAGACAACCAACCCCCCAGCGGCACTCCTGGAGCCAAACCTTGCCAACGGCCTCCAGAAAGGGGTAACCACGTTCAAAGAGCTGCGCTACCGCAAGCAGAAGGGTCACCTGCCTCCACAGGTGGGCACCCAACTGCATCAACAGGTGGAACCTGGCAAGGCGATGCCAGAGGGCAGTGCCCCTACCCAGGAAAGTGATCCGGAGCAACCTCTGAAGGGGCATTTCCGAAGTCCAAAGGAAATCCCGCCCCGGAGGAAGAAGTCTCGCCCCGGTCTACAGCCCATCATGGAGGGGGGCTTTGAAGATGGCGAGGATGGAGAGGCAGAAAAGAAGGCGTCGGAGAAAAGTTTGGAGGGCACGCCAACTGAACAGAGGGACCCCTGGATGCCAGGGAAAGAGGAGAGAGGAGACAGGTGTTTTATGGAGGGTAAGACTCAGATACTTCTCCTCCATCCCAGCAATGGAGCTCAGCCTTGGCTGTCAAGGGCAGGCTTGATACCTGAAAGGAGCTTACTAGGGAGGCAAGGATCATAGAATGGTAGAGTTGGAGGAGACCCCAAGGGCCATCCAGTCCAACCCCATTCTGCCATGCAGGAACTCAAAATCAAAGCATCCCCGATAGATGGCCATCCAGCTTCTGTTTAAGACCTCCAAAGAAGGAGACTTCACCACTCTCCGAGAGTAGTTGACCCAACCTGGAAAAGTTCCTTCTTCAATCAGTCACTCTCCTGCTTTTCCCCCAACACAGGGCCCAAGGTGGCTTATAATAAATTAAAATCCAAGAGGAACTTGTACACAAAAGTCAGTGGACTATACAAAGGAACTTCCCCTGGCTGTAGGTCTCAGTGATGGAGTACCTGATGTTAGTGGGAAACTCTCCCCTCTATTTTGGGTTGCAATGTCTTTCACTTTTGCTTCATACTACACTGTGGGTTTGTTGTCCCTCCCATCCTTGTTCCTTCTACTGAGTGGTTTCATCCATGTTTACCATGTTTCAGCCTTGATGGTCACCCAGTGCTTCCTGAGATTAGGCACCACTCTCTGCATTTTAAAAAAATGTCCCCAGTCCTTGGTGAGCCTTTCTGCAAGGGCCAGGCCATTGCCACCCTTATTCTGAAAAACCTAGATGGCCTTTCCCCGCTTGTCCACTGCAGATTTTTGCAACACAAGATGTGTTGGCACCTTGATCTTGCAGAGAATGTCTTTCCCAGTAAGTTGTGTACCATTGAGTTAGGTACATCTCCTCTTTCACTCTGCCATCCTTTAAGGAAGGAGAGCTGCCAACTTAAAAAAATACTTGCAACTAAAATGGACAACTAAAATGGTGAAGGGTCTGGAAACCATGAAGCCCTATGAGGAACGACTTAGGCAACTGGGTATATTTAGCCTGGAGAAGAGATGGTTAAGAGGTGACATGAAAACCCTGTTTAAGTATTTGAAGGGATGTCACATTGAAGAGGGAGCAAGGTTATTTTCTGCTGCTCCAGAGAATAGGATTCAGAGCAAAGGATGCAAGCTACAGGAAAAGAGATTCCACCCCAACATTAGGAAGAACTTCTTGACAGTGAAAGCTGTTAAAAAGTGGAACACGCTCCCTTGGAGAGTACTGGTGTCTCCATCTTTGGAAGTCTTTAAACAGAGGCTGGATGGCCATCTGTTGGGGATGCTTTGATTTTGAGTTCCTGCATGGCAGAAGGGGGTTGGACTGGATGGCCCTTGGGGTCTCTTCCAACTCTATGATTCTTTGATTCTATGAAATGCTAAAGCAGCTTGCACTCATTTGGCAGTGGGGAGAGAAGATGCAGGGGCAGAATCTTGCCCTTCCCAGTAGACTCAAGCAAAAGCAATCTGCTGCAGCCTCTCCTCGCTTCTTCCTCATTAATAACTCTCGCCATCTTGATGTTGCTCTTACCCTGTTCTGTCTCTGTCCCAGCATTGCATCTCATCCCATGTCATGCTGCTGCTTTTGGCATGTGCTCTTTTGCTGCTCCAGTTGTTCCTGCAGGGTCCGTCTCCTGAACCAGATGTTGTTGCAGACAGAATGTCAGGTTTGGTTTGGAAGGTCCTGGGTTTGAATGTCTACTCAGATGGGGAAAGCCAGTGGGTGATGTGGAGCTAGTCACACTCTCTTCTCTTTCTTAAGCCATCCCGAAAATCCCGAAAGTAAAAAGAAGTGGCTTTTGACTGCTTTCCGTTCGGGTTAAGCATACTTTTGTGTGTGAAAATCTACCCGCTTTTGTGGGTTTTCCCCACCTTTTAAATCCTGTTTCTGCATGGGGTTTCCCCTGTGTGATAAGGTCCTAAGTTGAGTCCTCTTTTGGTAGAACCCAGCCTTTTCCTCTGATTTTTTAAAACCATCAGCAGTCATCAAAGTATGGCAAAGCTACTTTTTTTTAAAACGACAACTCCAAGAACCCCATAGCCAGCATAGTCCCTGGACTGGAGCCATGCTGCCTGGTGGATCCAGGGAGTTTTGGTCCATCTGTGCTGAGATGTGGGAGTCATAGTACATTGGCCATGCAAAAAGACTCACATATATGCTTTTAGTATGTAGCGAGATCTTGTAAGCACCTTTGAGACGCACTGAAATAAGTTGGCAGCAGGAGCTTTCGGAGACTTCAGTCTACTTCCACAGATGCAGAATTCAAAGATATAGCCGTGTTAGTCTGTAGGATCAGTCCGTAGAGAGATCTTGCAGCCCCTTTGAGACTTACTGAAAGAAAGAAAGAAAGAAGTTGCCAACAGGAGCTTTCAGAGACTTCAGTCTACTTCCTCAGATGCATATGCATCTTAGCCTATGAAAGCTCCTGCTGCCAACTTCATTTCAGTGAGTTTCAAAGGTGCACTTGCGCACCTTTAAATGCACACTACCTGTAAAGGGAAAATTTTGGAAAAACCAGAAAAAGCCTTGCTCTAATTGGTTCTTCTGGTTGCCAGTCAGAACTGGAAAAATTCCTGCACTCTCTTTCTTCCGTAATGCCATTGTTTAAGGGAGGAAACAGGAAGAGAAAAAAATAGCTTTCTCTTTTGCCTTTCTGGGCACCAGCCTTTTATCTGCAAATAGATTGGATCTTTATGTACCTTTCCGTCATGAAACGAAAAAGAAAAAGCACAGCCAGAGAATGTGGGTGGAATGACAGATGGCTCTCTTTTTTGAACTTGGAAAAGGGAGCAACTGGGCTTTAAAAAAAGGTAATGTAATTTCGGCAACGTTCATCAAGGCTGGAGTGGAGTTAGGTAATTTTAGATTCTGGATTTAAGAGTCTTCTGGTTACCTGCCGCCCTGCCTAAGATGGTAATGTCTATTAGTTTGCTTTCTTCAAAATGTGGAAAGTCAGCTGTGCTGTTGACATTGTATTTAGGGACCCCTCATTCTTTTCAGTCCCCCGCAACATCGGTCCCTAAGTCTTTCAGCGCTGACTTGCAGGTAAAAATCAGGAATGAACATTAACTCTGAATGATCCCTGTGTCTTTCAATGACATCCATCTTCCCATCCAAGCTACATTTACTTATTCTGACAAACTAAGATGAGGAGTTATATTACCAAATCTTAATCAAAAATTTATTCCATGGTTCTCATTAATACAAGTCAAACAAAAAGTTTCTGTCTGTAGCTTAAATTGTACTTTAGTTACTGATTCGTTCAAGGGTAAAATCAGCTCATCAATTCAAAATGTAACAAAAAGTAATTTGCTACATTATAGCTTAAACTTATACCCAAGTTCTTAATTAATTAATTTCTTACTTGTATCTTCCCACAATAATAAATAATAAAATTTAAATAATCTCCAAGTGTTAATCTTAACTTATATCAAGTATAAGTTATATCAAGTAATATCAAGTAATCAGTAAATAATTACTAAATCTTAGCTCCTATAGTCTTTCCAAATTTTTCTCTACAATATAACCCTTTACAACAAAATAATTTCAACAGTTCCTTTAACTTAAGGACAGGATTTGATACTATTCTCTTCTATTCCTTACTACTTTGTTTTATTTGTTTTGGTCATTGAGGAATCTCATTTCCAACTTCTGAGTTTTGTTTTTTTTAGTTGAGTCTCTCTCCCCCCCCCCTTTATCTCTTTTTCTCTCTCTCATCTTTTTCCTCACTTTATCTTTTCTCACTTTTAACTTTTTCCAATCTCACATTTAATAATGATAAAGTGAGACAATGCAGAATCTTATTTCTGTCTGTCTTCTAACTTTCCTTCTCAGTTTCCTTCTCACTTTCAATCTGTCTTTCCTCATCAATTTCCTTCTCACCTTCAATTGATCATAGCTTTCCTCTATCTTCTCTTTTCACTTTCCTTTGGTTTTGTTTGGTTAAGCTAGAAAATCCATGTTTAGCCCTTCAGCCAGCTGTTTTAATTTAAGTTTTAAGTTTTCTTCTTCCAAACTGCAAATGTTTCACTCCTTTCAGTTACCCAGCTTCCCAGGCAAAACAATTCAAGATGCAAACTGAGCTTTCTCCGCCTGAGCTGAAAATCAAAAACTGTCAAAAGGAAAAAATAAAAATCTGGGAGATGATGTTTCACTCTCTGTTCAAAGCTGAAAAACTATATCTTATCTATAGCTCTCATATAGCTCTCTCATATAGCTCTCACAATGTGTAAATAATATATTCTCTCTCCAGTCTTCACTAAAGTTGTACAGACACCCCAAGTTCTGCAAACATGCCCAAAACAGCCCACTATCTTCTTTATTAATTGATAATCCTGATGGTACACAATATTTATGATTTGTTTCTAGAAGTTCCTCTATATTATCAGTAGGATTCACTGGGGAAATCAGTAAGTCATCTGCGAAAGCTCACACTTTAAATTCTGATTTCTTAATTTTAACCCCCTTCGATTTTCGGGTGTTCTCTAATTGCATTATTCAAAATTTCTAATGTAATTATGAAGAGAAGAGGTGATAGGGGGCAACTTTGCCTAACCCCTTTTTGAATTTTATAATTCTTCATTAGTTCTCCACTGATTATTAATGCAACTCAAAACAACCCACTGTCTTCTGAAAACTCAGTTGTCTGATGCAGTTTTATTTCTCTTGAAGGATATCTTTGATGTTGAGGCTTGAATACCAACCCCTCATGTAGGTAATAGTCAAAGAGTCATACTTTAATTGTTTTCTTTTAAAGGGTTACAGGCAAAGCCATTGCCAAAAAGGCTGCCGAACCACGCCGTTAGTTGCTCTGTGGCTCACTCTGAATCTTTCCATCCCCACCTACGTATTCTCGCCCTCTGCTCCCTCCACCATAGACTTGTAGATGGTTTTGAGAGTTTGGATGAGCCTTAAATGTCTCCCACAACTTCCTCAGGATAGCCCTGTCACTAGTTTTTGATGTGGGGGCACTTTGGTTGGAGTGGTGGTATCGAGGCAAACAATTCCTAGAACCACAGGCCGCTCCTCTGTTGTAACCGGAAGTCAAGGAAGGGCATAATGAATAGCACATCACTTCTGACCATTAGCCATGCTGACTAAGCTGATGGTTGTTCAAGTCCAAAAATATACAGAGGGACACAATTTGGCTTAGGATATTAGGAGTCTTGTCCGGCAGCTTTCAAGCAGGCCAGAGGGTGCTGGTGGAGAAGAGTTGGGTGCCTTTGGGGGCAAAGTAGTTTGTCGTGGCTCATGCTCATTCTGTATATGTTTGTACTTTTGTTTTACTGTCTGCTGTGACATCTGGAATTAACATTCTTTTTTCATATTCTCTCCTCCCTCCCTTTCCTCCTTGCCCCTGATCCTAAATCCTTTTCCTTGTTCTGGCTACTCCATCGCCTGGGCACCTTTCCTGCTATCATGTCCCTACGACTGGGCTGTTGCCTCTCTCTGTGACCCTTCCACATATTTCTTCCCTCCTCCAATGTCTTGTCACATCCTTCCTTCCATCAATGCCCTCCATCCCCTTCTCTGTCCCTTTTTGCTCTGGTCTGGCTCCCTGCCTTTTGCATTCGTCCGGCCCCACTGCCCAACAGTCAAGCGCTCTTCCGGACCACAGCATCTTCTGGTTCATTTCTCAGTGGATTCCCAGCGCTCTTTGTCTGTCTCCCCCAGTTTGGAGAGTGTGGAGCTGACCTCCCCGCAGCTTTCAGGCCAGGCCTTCTTCCCCAAGATCAAGACCTTGTCCTGTGAAGAAATCTGCCTCCTGGCCGACCGGCAGGGACAGATTTTTGGCACCCTCTCGCCTGAGGAGCTACTCCCAATCCGCCTCTCACCTGTCGGGGCTTACTCCCCTCCTGCCAGGAGTGTCCTGCCTTTCCTGGAGAGCCCTGACCTGGCCGTGCTCTTCTCCCCGCTCTTCCCCCGCAGCAGAACCTACCCCACCTTAGCTTTCCCATCCCGCCAGGTACCTGAGCAGCCATTCAGAGCCCGGGCCCCCCTCGACAGCCAGGCTGGAGCGGGGCCTGGGAGAGTGTCCTGGGACAGTATGGGAGCCAAGGAGCCAGGAGTTCCCGAGCAACGTAAGCCACCCCCCTCATTTTCCCCCATGTTTCATCTCCCCCCGCCCCCGTCATACTGTGGGCCAGAATTTATCTTAGCCTTCCCCAGCATAGTATCCTCAAGATTTGTTGGACACACTCCCTTGGAGTGTGGTGGAGTCTCCTTCTTTGGAGGTCTTTAAACAGAGGCTGGGTGGCCATCTCTCGGGGAAGGTTTGATTTTGAGTTCCTGCATGGCAGAATGGGGTTGGGCTGGATGGCCTTTGGGGGATCTCTTCCAACTCTATGATTCTATGATTCTAAGAGGTGATATGATAGCCCTGTTTAAGTATCTGAAGGGGTGTCATGTTGAGGATGGAGCAAGCTTGTTTTCTGCTGCTCCAGAGAATAGGACCCAGAACAATGGATGCAAGCTACAGGAAAAGAGATTCCAGCTCAACATTAGGAGGAACTTCCTGACAGAAAGGGCTGTTTGACAGGGAAACACACTCCCTCAGAAAGTGGTGGAGTCTCCTTCTTTGGAGGTCTTTAAACAGAGGCTGGGTGGCCATCTGTCGAGGTGCTTTGAATTTGAGTTCCTGCATGGCAGAATGGGGTTGGACTGGATGGCCCTTGGGATCTCTTCTAACTTTATGATTCTATGATTCAGTTCTCATCATCCTCAGCCAGCATGGTCCACAGAGACGAGAGAGAGAGAGGTTGTCCGTTGCACCCCTGCATGTTTTGATGTTCTGGCTGTGCCAGCTGACTTATAGGGAGTGGTCAATTCTGCCCCTTCGCATCAGTTGTGATGAATGCATTCCACCCCTTCTGCCAGGTCAGGCACAGGGGATATATGATCCTCTTGATTTTTTTTTTCTATTCCTCACCATTGGCTATGGAACCTAGAACCGATCAGTCTGGCAACATCTGGAGTGCCCCAGTTTGCCGATCCTTATGTCAGGATGATAGCCAACTTGAGAACAGGCTGTTGGGGTTGTTTGTCTGCATGAATTGCCACTCTCTACCATCTGGCCAAAATGAACAGTCAGAATGCTTAGACCAAGAATTAATGAATGAATTAAGAAATTATGGAGGGACGACTGAAATCCTGCCTCCTCCTAATGGAAATTACCAGAGGCTTGCTCCCCTTCTTCCTTAGCTTTTAATAGGCACCGGCAATGCAAGTTTGACTCCAAAATTATGAGCGACATGATGCAACGTTGTGGAAAGAGAGATTCTCTCCTCTCTCTCTGATTCTCAAGACAGAATCCTTAGCCAAACAGGAGCCAAAGAAAGACCTGGGCATGAGAGAAACAAGAGGCTTAGATATGCAGTATCTAGGGCCAAAATATACTAAAAATGTATATTCTCCAAAGATGCCAGCTACAGATGCTGGCGAAACGTCAGAAAGAAACTCTTCTAGAACATGGCCACACAGCCCGAAAAATTCACAAAATACTAGAAATGTGCTACTGATTAACTAGATTGCATTTAAAAAAAAAAGCATTATTGAAATTATGAAAAATACAAGTGTTTATAACAGCTGCATGGAGTAATAGCTATTTTAAAGGCTTTCAAATACATCCACAGGAGGCAATGCCTCTTCTATTATAGAAGTCGGTTTGTAAAAGCATTGCAAGAATCAAACTACATGCAACAGTCTTAAAGCATAGAGAATATCAGATATCAATACGGGTATACTTTAAAAGCTAGTTGTGTGTGGTGTGAAGGGAGTTTTGAACAAATTTCATCTAAAAAGGGAACTTGGCAAGTCTACAATGGGAGTGACCACCAAGAAGGGCTTGCCTTCTGTACTCACTTGCCGAGACGCTCAGGTTTCATTTTGAAATAAATCTGATTTCGGAAACCCAAATGAAATTCAGTTAGAAATTGTGGGTTCACTTGGTTTTATGTTGTTGTGATTTTTTTTTAACATCTGCCCCAAGACCTCCAAATAAAATCAATGTGTGTGAGAGATAATATAGAAGGCAAAGCGGCAAGCAAAAAACAAGCACACAAAAAAGCTCACAAAAAAACAATTGATTGTTTCACTTTCTGTCCATTCTGCTTGCTCTTTTTCCAGTCCGACATTCCCAGTCCTTTGGCGGAATCCCAAGTACCAGCCATCTGTGGAAGGCAGGCACTGACCAACCATCTGCGCAGCTTCGAGAGCAAAAGAAAGGTAAAATATTTGTCTCGAAAAGACTTTCACTGACTTAATGTGTCTGTCACAGGGATGCACAATTCCTGGGTGTGAACAAAAGCAGACCCAGTACGATTCTGTCGGACAGAGGGACTTTGCAGACACACTTAAGGGGCGGCACAGAGCCATCCCAGGGAGTGGCGGATCGGGGCCGTGGCAATCGCACGCCACGGCCCCGATCCTCTCTTTTGCCGCCCTAAGAGCCGGCGCCGTGGTTCTTCTGCGCCCTTTTGGCGCAGCGTCTGTACACGCGATGCCGCCGTCTGAATCCATCCCGGGTCGAAGCCTCGGTGAGCCGGCCAGTTTTAGAAGTCGGAAAGTCCCCAACTTCGAAAAAGGGCCGGTTGAGTGAGGCTTCGACCCGGGATGGATTCGGCCGGCGACATCGCGGCTAAATTGGCGGCGATTTATGCCCGATAACATCCAGGGGTATCCCGGATCAGGGATTGAAGCCGGAAGAGTTAAGCTGGCTTAATTTGGAGAGGGATAAGCATCACTGTTTGGTGGTTTCTCAGCTTTGGTTGGGTTTGTTATGGTTCCATTCTGGACACATGAAATGCCTCTAATAATAATAATAATAATAATAATAATAATAATAATAATTTTTATTTATATCCCGCCCCTCTGCCAGGCAATCGGGGCGGCGTACATCATTATCCTAAGGCTCAGTTACTCGCAGGGAGACATTTATGTTAAAATATATGGCATGTTTTCCAGCACCGTCCACGCCAGGAATACTGCTCCTGAGAATTTCTCTAAAATTGTATTGAATCCTCAGTCTGAAAGGGGTCCCCGTCCATCATTGGGGTTGTAGATCTCACACTGCTTTTGCGATGGACAACTCGTGGCAACGTTCACAAGGCGAATCACAACGTCTGTCCCTGCTTCCTTCCTAGCTTTGCTGGTGGCGGTCAGTGCTTCGGTGGACAAGATTGTGGCCCATTTCAGCACGGCGAGAAACCTGGTCCAGAAGGTTTGTTCGTCACAGTGCTCTCTGTTTGTGTGTTTGCCACTTTATATTAAGATCCTCCTGCCTTCTTCCAAGGACTTCAACACGGCCTGTTTGCGCAGATCTAACCCGTTCCCATTTCTTTACTGTTGAGAAATGGAAGAGTTGGAAAAACAAAGTGGCAGCTATAATGAGGATTCCCCTACTTTTGGATTATAACTCTCAGTGAATAATAATAATAATAATAATAATAATAATAATAATAATAATAATAATTTATTTCTATCCCGCCCCTCTGCGAACACAACCGGGGTGGCTTACAACAAATTTAAAAATACAATAGAAATACAATATCTTTACATAGCAATATCAATACAGTGAATGGACCCAGAAGAGAGGAGCTCGGGTCTTTTGCTATGTATGAATGTATATATCTTTATTGAATAAAGTCTCCAGACTATTTCAAGTATATATATGATTAAAATGATAATGATACAAAGAAAAAAATTATATATATATACACATAGTTTATATTTGAATCAGGTTACACCCCTCTTATAATTTGCACAGCAGTTTATTGGAAGACCTTATCTACTTCTTGCTTCCGTAAAATAGCTGCTTTCATTGCAAACAAAGCAACCCTAAGAGTTAATACTAATAATAATAATAATAATAATAATAATAATTTATTATTATAAATATAATTATATAATATAATATATATTATATTATAATAATATAATAATATAATAATATATATTATATAAAAATAAATTATAAAATTAATATAAATAATAATTTATATAATTTATTATATAAATAATAATTTATAATTTATATAATTTACTTAATGGCTACCGGCATTAAAATTAAGCATAAGCTTACAATACAGTACAATAAAATCCAATCCCAAACCCACCCACCCCTTAAAAAAGATATTAAACAATCATAAATTAAAACAATTTTTTTAAAAAAAAAATGAAATCACAAAAGCAAACATCTACAGTAATAAACAACCACAACAACTGCTGCGGCGGGGAATAATAGAGTAATAGTTAACGTTTGCTATGATGCCAGGCAGCCTATACTGACCTGATGCCTCCTGGTTTGGGACCAAGGAAGGAGGAGGTGGCAGGAAAAGCTAATTACAAGCAGTAATTAACCATTGTTTGCCAATAAGCAGGATAATAATAATAATAATAATAATAATAATAATAAATAAATAAAGACAGTGAAAGGGTGGCTGCTTGCTCTTTGTTCCTGACCGCCGATTGCTGCTGAGCGCATCTGTTTCCGTCCTTCGCAGGCACAGCTGGGAGACAGCCGGCTTAGTCCAGATGTGGGCTACTTGGTCCTGGGCACCCTTTGTCCGGCGCTCTGGGCTCTGGTTGGCGATGGCCTCAAGCCCTTTCAGAAGGACGTAATTACGGGTCAGAGACCCAGTTCTCCATGGAGCGTAGTGGAAGCCTCGGCCAAGCCGGGTAGGTGGCGAGGGAGCCGCAGGAAAGAGGCTGCGGAGGGGGGAGACGGGGATTGCGCGGCGCGGCGTTCGGTTTTCGTCATGCAAAACGGTTACAAAGGCGGTCAAGGCGTATCTCTTCCGGTTTTGTTCATTGCCTCCATTGCCTCCCATCAATGGTTCCTGAATCGCCCTTGCTTTGTTTTAATCGTTGAAATGTACTTTTTATTGTGGATGGAAAGGTTTATGGGACACGATGTTTTACTGTGTTTTAATGCTGTTTGATTATTGTTAGTCGCTTCGATCTGTTTGGAGAGGTGGGATATAAATTATTATTATTATTATTATTATTATTATTAATTATTATTATTATTATTTATCTGTACATAGAGAGATCTTGTAGCAACTTTGAGACTAACTGAAAGAAAGAAGTTGGCAGCATGAGCTTTCCTAGACTTCAGGCCTATTTCCTCAGATGCATATTATTATTATTATTATTATTATTATTATTAATTATCTGTACGTAGAGAGATCTTGTAGCAACTTTGAGACTAAGAGAAAGAAAGAAGTTGGCAGCATGAGCTTTCCTAGACTTCAAGTCTATTTCCTCAGATGCATATTATTATTATTATTATTATTATTAGCTGCATACCTTTTAATAATAATAATAATGTTAGTCTATAAAATGAGACTAAAAATAAATATAAAATATAAAAAAGACTAAAAACAAAATAAGTATAGGAGCTTTCCTATACTTCAAGTCTACTTCCTAAGATGCATATTATTGTTATTATTACCGGTATTATTATTATTATTATTATTATCATCAATAAATTCATCATCATCATTGTATGTAGAGAAATCTTGTAGCACGTTTGGGAGTAACTGGAAGAAAGAAGTTGGCAGCAGGAACTTTCCTAGACTTCAAGTCTGTTTCCTCAGATGATTCTTCTTCTTCTTCTTCTTCTTAAAAGCTGTATACCTAATAATAATAATGATAGCCTATAAAATACAACTAAAAATAATATAAAAATAAAAATAAAATATTTTATATTTTAAATTTTTATAGTTAAATTAATATTTTAATTTTAATTTTTATATATAAATAATATTGGCTTGCAGTACCGAACTCTGTCCAAAAGGCGGCACATGTTTCTTTCTCCTATATATATATAAGAGAAGGAGAAGCCCGCCATCTGGTGGTCTCAGTATGGTACTGCGCATATATATATATATATATATATATATATATATAATATTTTAATTGTTATTTGTTATATTTTAAATTTTATATGTTAGATTTAAATAAAAACAAACTATTTTATATTTTAAATTTTTATAGTTCAATTAATATTTTAATTTTAATATTTATATATAAATAACATTGGTTTGCAGTACCAAATTGTGTCCACAAGGTGGCGGAAATCTCCTTCTCCTATACATATAAGAAAAGGAGAAATGCTCTATCTGGTGGACTCAGTGTGGTACTGCAAGCCCATTCATTTAATATTAATATATTTTTATATTTTAATTGTTTTATATTTTAATTTCTATTTTTTATATTTTATATTTTATATTTTATATTTTATATGTTAGATTTAAATAAATACAAATATTTTACATTTTAATTTTTTTTTTGTTCAATTAATATTTTAATTTTAATTATTATATATACATAATATTGGCTTCCAGTACCCAACTGTGTCCACAAGGCGGTGCACCTCTCCTTGTCCTACACATAAAAGAGAAGGAGAAGCCTGCCATCTGGTGGATTAAGTGTGGTACTGCAAGCCCATAATATATATTTACATATGAATAATGTTGGCTTGCAGTATCTCCATAAATCCACCAGATGGAAGACTTCTTCACTTAAGAATGGGAAGTCCGCCATCTGGTAGATTTTTGGAGATACTGCAAGACACTTTTTTAAATTATAAATTCTTTTTCTTTATTTTTTGTTTTATATTTTAAAATTTATATATTAAATTTTAATGAATATAAATATTTACTATTTGTAATTTTATATATTTTAATAGATATTTTAATTTTAATTTTTACATATAAATAATATTGGCTTGCAATATCTCCATAAATCCACCAGACGGCGTATGTCCTCAATTAAGAATGGGAAGTCCGCCATCTGGTGGATTTTTTGAGATACTGCAAGACACTATAATGAATTTTTTTAAATTATAAATTCTTTTTTCTTTATTTTTTATGTTTTATATATTAAAATTTATATATTAAATTTTAATAAATATAAATATTTACTATTTGTAAATTTATAAATTTTAATTTATATTTTAATTTTAATTTTTACATATAAATAATATTGGCTTGCAGTATCTCCATAAATCCACCTGAAGGCGCACTTCTTCACTTAAGAATGGGAAGTCTGCCATCTGGTGCATTTTTATATATACAATTTTAATTATAATTTTTAAATTATGAATTCTTTTTTCTTTATTTTTTATGTTTTATATTTTAAAATTTATATACTAAATTTTAATAAATATAAATACTTTCTCTTTGTAATTTTTTATATTTTAATTTATATTTTAATTTTAATTTTTACACATAAATAATGTTGGCTTGCAGTATCTCCATAAATCCACCAGATGGCGAACTTCTTCACTTAAGAATGGGAAGTGCGCCATCTGGTGGATTTTTTGAGATATTGCAAGACACTATAATTTTATATATATATATATATATATATATATATATACACACACATACACAATTTTAATTATATCTTTTAAATAATAAATTCTTTTTTCTTTATTTTTCATGTAGTATATTTTAAAATTTATATATTAAATTTTAATAAATATAAATACTTTCTCTTTGTAATTTTTAATATTTTAATTAATATTTTAATTTTAATTTTTACATATAAATAATATTGGCTTGCAGTATCTCCATAAATCCACCAGATGGCGCACTTCATCAATTAAGAATGGGAAGTGCGCCATCTGGTGGATTTTTGGAGATACTGCAAGACACTGCAAGACACATTCAATTTTAATTACATTTTTTAAATTATAAATTCTTTTTTCTTTATTTCTTATGTTTTATATTTTAAAATTTATATATTAAATTTTAATAAATATAAATACTTTCTCTTTGTAATTTTTTATATTTTAATTTTAATTTATAATTTTAATTTTTACATATAAATAATGTTGGCTTGCAGTATCTCCATAAATCCACCAGATGGTGGACTTCTTCATTTAAGAATGGGAAGTGCA